>OU744809.1:10022783-10195708 GCA_916614155.1 Mesoligia furuncula | reverse complement strand
ACAAACAGCATTATAATGCACATCCACAGATATAGATATACCTAGATAACGCAAGAGTAACTACTTCGCGTGCCAAAAATTGCACCAACTTATGATTACAAATCGTAAGCCGCCCCTTTCGCGCTCAGTCCTTTGTACTGCTGGCTGGGTAAGTGTGAGCGAGAGCGCGAGCTTGTGACGTCATAGTAGGTAGTCAAAAATATGGCACGCTTGGTTTTCATACAGTTCGTGATACTTGCGTTATCTAGGTATATCTATATCGGTGTGCACATCACTAGTGTTTATAAATTTTTGTTCAACTCACTTACGGGGCCGGCAGAGCATGCATAGTTCATACAAACGTAATACCAAAATAATTTGTAAATCACACATACTTATAATATTTATTCCGATTGGATTACAGAATATCTAGGGTCCCAAATATATATTTTGAATGGACACTGATTTATAGATGAGTTATGAGAAAAATAAGTTTTCTATAGAAATTTGAAATTCCTCATATCTCGTCTTTATATCAGTGTCCTTTCAAAATATAATTTGGGACCCTAGATATTTCGTAATCCAATCGGAATAAATACACACTACCTTAAGAATATGTTTGATTTACAAATTACTTTGGTATTACGTTTGTATGAACTACGCAATGCTCCGCCGGCCCCATAATTCAATTGGCGTTGGCGCTTAAATGTTCCCGCTAAAACAGCATTCTGTTTCTTTCATCTTCAAACGAATTACTGAAATAGAAATATGTTTTAAATATGTTTAGCAATAAAAGTATTTGTTGAGTTGTTATAAATGCAAGCTGACATACATATTGATGGTCTTAGTTTTTTTTTTAATGTAGGTAAACCGAAGGAAATTAATTGTTAAGAAAACAATTTAAGTAGTTAGTTTTACTTGCTTAAATTGTCCGTATATTCAAATCACAACTGCCATTCCTTAACAGTTGCAGAACACTAGTATTTTACATGGAGCGACTGCCTATCTGACCTCCACAACCCATTCTCTGGGTAATACGATACTCCTTGGTAACCCTGGTTGTCAGATATTCGGGCTTCTGACGACCCGTAACGACTGTCAAAGATTTACAAATGACAGCCGGGACCAACGGCTTAATGTGCTTTCCGAGGCACGGCGGGGTCTCGCCGTCTCGGTATGTATAGATGGTCACCAATCCATGGACCGACCTGGGCAAGCGTAGCTTAACCTGATCGATCGACCCATGCGACAGTAATTACTTAGCCAGGAGCCCACCATTGCGAGTCTCCATTGGCTGAAATATGACTATAACGACGGTAATATTAAAATTTGTAGGTAACAGAAGTCGTGTCTCCATTAGGTATACCTGACACCGGCCCTTCTTGCTGGAATTACTGAAATAATGACACATTAATTAGAATTACGAGCGAAATATGAAACTTAATTAAATTCTTGTTAGTGCGCTGAGTAGTTACTTACTTATGTTATTTTACCACGTGGAAATTTCTCTGAGAAACTAATGGTAAAATTAACATAAGTTCATTAGTTCTAGTTGTTTTATGTTTGCAATTAGATAAACCACGAAAAAGGAAGGGAAAGAACAACTTTCGGCAAAACTTTATACAAAAAGCGCCGAAAAAATTCGATCCTTTAATTTTTTTACGTAATATTTATCTGATTTTATTTTTTGTTATTACGGTTCAAAAGATACAGCCCTATGACTAACTGGCGGATGGATGGACAACGGAGCCTTAGGAATATGGTCCCGTTGGCACCTTTGGGTACGGAACTCTAAAAACGAGCAAACTCTGCTTTTTATACATGAGATCCCATCATAAGCTGCTAATCATTATTAAATTTCTTCTAGTTTGTGAGAAAACACTATCAGTATAACACACTTACACTTGGATAAAGCCTGGAAAGACAAACCTACTTGCGTAAATATAGGCACTAACAGAAGAGAAGAAAATAAAAATAAACTATTTATTCTGCAAAAACGCATATTACAACAAAAAACATAAAATACACAAACTACAGTATTTTTACAGCTTACCTCACAGCTTCAACCCAACAGCAACCATATTTCAACAACAATAAAGATCATTGTGATTTTGACAGATTTGACAGATGCAGCAACCCAAAAGCATCCTTATTGTCACGTTATTAAAGATCACTGTAATAATAACAGGCAAAATTACTGTAAATGGAATGTAATATCCACGGTATTTATCTATACAGTATTCTATCTTCATACGAACTGTCGGAACGCGAGTCATACCTTCGATGCGCGTAGGTATGACTCGCGTTCCAACCGTTTAATAACGAATGACGATTCTTTTAAAATAATAAACGATACCACAAAAACACACACCTGAAATCAGACTCAATTTCAACCAACCATATAAAAACAAAGTTTCCAGGTACGATTGAATTCCACAAATTTGGAAACCGTTCATTTCCCAATATTCGCCCGTTGGCCTGAGGCTATTATTTACCCAGTTCAGTTAAAAAATAGCCTATCGTATGATGGGAAAGCTCTCTGTGATCCAGAATACATGGCTGAATTATAGCCAGATTTCTGCAGTCAAAATATTTATTAAACTTCCTTAATTATGATTTTGTAAACATTTTTTTAGGTTACGCGGGCGCCGCCGTTCGGTCAGCTGTAAAATATTTTGCTTGAATAATTTTTTAACGTCGGTTCTAGATGAAAACGAGTCTTGAGTGGTTCAGTATGACGTAAATAGTGAAAAGCGTAATGCGCTGCATCAGTATAAACACATTAATACAACAAGAAACGCTTTTATTAGGTCGACCTGTATGTAACTAACTATGTAATGGAATCTAAGATAACTAATTTAACCATCTTCCAAGGGTCGTAGAATAATGAAAATTGGCAGCTGTATGTAGTTCTGATGACAATTCAACAATATGGCACTGTCGAACTGATCTGATGATGGAGCCGGAAGATATGAACTGGAACTTCATGATGGAAAATCATATCATAGCTGTTTTGGATTTCTTAGAAAAGTCTTGTAATGAACTTTGACCACGATTAGGTTTCAAGATCTGATGATGAAGCCGGAAGATAGGCACTGACATTCCATGATAGAATATCGTATCATAGTCGTGTTTGCACGCGTGTTTTTCTAGTGTTTTTAAACTATTAATTTATTACGAATACGACACAATACGACAAGACACATTTATAAATAAGGGGATTTATAAATGTTGCTTATAGACAAAGTTAATGATTAGCGTTTGTTTACCATAAATTTTAACGTTTAAACGTCTCCTAATTTAAGAAACGTTTTTATATAAGAAGGAATATTACGGATTTCATCGAATTGTATGTTTAATCAGCTTTAGTCGTTTACAATTTGGAGTTCTTTTAACCTGTTGGCATCCCATGAGCATTTCCGTCAGGAGAACACTGCACCTGCATAGTATATTTTACATTCTTCTACATAAGGTTTTGATTTCTATGTATCATCATGATATTTCTCGGATCTTGTTGGCCCAAAACTTCGCCACTTTCACGGCGTCGTCGGTGACAGCGCATGTCACTTTGACTATAAGTTTTTGGACACAGAGGGCAGGATAGGAGGTGGGGCATAGTTCGCGACATAGCACCCTGCTACCGTTTCATCGAGGTAGCCCCCCACCTTACCATATTAGAGTTACATCTTCCCACTTGTGTCCAGGGACAGTTCAGCTACATCCAAGTGAAATTAATAATAATTCATATTTACATTCTTCTTCTTCTTCGTAGCACTCTTGTCACAGCGGTCTTGGTCCTCATGTAGTTTCTTGTTTAGAGGCTGATGTGATTCGCCTCACGATTTCTCGCCACCTCCTCCAATTTCGGGTGTTTTTTGTGCATTCATACAAGGGATCACCCACTGCTAATTTAATTTGGTCAGTCCATCTCATGGGTGATTTACATTAAAGATGCAGTATATTAAAAAGAGATCCTTCATCATTCGGCAGACGTTACCTACTACGTCGTACTACATCGTATTTCTAATCGTGTTGTATTGTCCCGTAAACATTTCGTTTAGCCAACAGTTCTCATGTGTGATGATCTGGATACCTGTTAATCTGTATTGCAGGCGCCATCTGGACCTTGAACTCACTGAATGTTACACGTGTGGCTATGATGAGTTTAGCGTCGGCGACATAGTGCTACCGTTTCCCAGAAGAGCGATGGCCGTCATATAACAGCCGTCATGTAAATCTGTCATTTTAACCAGTATCTGAAATAGGTGTCAAAAAACGCTCTTTAGTTGGACAACCGTTATTGTGTGACCGTTTACGGCTTTCTTAGGGAACCAAAGCTTTAGGAAACGTTGAAATCCAACCGCTCTTTGAGAACTTGATTTAGATCTGAAAGAAGTATAACCATATCTTTAGGCCTTTTTTGAACTACTTAGCTAGATTTTCTCACTGCTAGGCCAAGCTCTCCGGCCCATTCTGAGGGCCTAAACAAATGGCAATGGCTTCGTATTTCTACACGATTGGTATAATCTTTTCAACAGCTATGTAAATTCAATACATTTTTGACTTTTCCAGCATCTTTATCGCTGAAAGAAAGTCACTTTGTCTCTTAGAAAATAAATCAGAGGCAAAAAATAAAATCATTTTCTGTTTTTATTTCCTTAATCTTATAGAAATTACAATAAAGTTTGTTTCCATCTCAGAAAACCTCTCTACAAAGTACTTTCTCGGCGAAATAAATTGACGTAAAGTGCTAACCGATTTTGTATTTAGCCGCGTGATTTCAGTAACAGTTCCCTGTATCACTATTATACGCGACGCATTATGGGCAAAAATCAATAATACATGTTTGCCCGAATACGCAGATAACGACATAGGTTATATGTATACCTGTATCTATGTATGTTGTGTATAACAGCTACCGCATGGTGTTATCTTTACATAATGAAACCATGTAATGGACTATGAACTGAACTAGGAAATAGATAATATAAATACGTAATAATAACAGAAATACGTCAAGAGGGTGAGCAGGGGTGTTATTCTGTTGTGTTCCCGGAAGACCTGGATTCTCAACGAAATCGTGAAAATTTCCTTCAATAATGTGCCCAAAAAATTTATTGTACAGTCGGTTACAAAAGAATCTGACGATAGTGTAAACAAACCCTGTTCAGGGTAATTTTTTAAGAAATCACTCAATAAAGATTTTTGTAGTAACAAATTCATCAATAGTGAGAAGGTTTCAATTTTATACACGCGTATATCTGACAACTTTTTCCAAGAATGATTGTTTGAATAACATCATTATATTGTAATTGAAAAATCATCAAAGAAGGCTGGAGTTATAAAATTAACCTCACTTGTCAAATTAAAAACATCTATACGATGATTTAAAATTAGAATTTCAAATGTATGTATTCAAATAATCAAGTCACACTACAAATGGCCTTCGTCAGGTACATTATCAGCAGATCCTTTTAAAACAGACCATAAGTACCCAACTTCAGTGACACATTTATGTGTATGATGTCTTGTCTATTTCCTTTATCCGTATTCTTAGAGTTTGGAAAAGATCCAATTTCCGAGTATATCGTCCGAATCTGAAAAAGAAAATAAAGATCTTTACGTAGTACCTCGACGTCTAACTTTTATGTAAGTAAGTACCTTAGTGGTGCATTCAATTCGTCCAACATCAATTTCATTAGAGGTTTTCCGCTGACTTTTTTTAGATTCCTATTGAGAGCAGCGCACATACCCAAGTCCCTCGTTTCGCTCAATCCTTTTAATTCCGTTTAGCTACTTTCATCTGTAAATGTGTACCTATGGTCTGTTTCAAAAGTGTCTGACAAAAAGGTCAACAAATGAATCAGAAAACTTACCTGTGTGAGCCAATTTGTAGTTCCACTTGCAAATTGAATGCTTTAATTTGATTAATTGAATAGTTAAACCCAAAATTCTAATTTAAAATCACCATAAAGATGGTTTTCATTTGACAATTGAGGTTAACTTTATAACCTTAATTTTCGTCTTTTGAATTACAATATAATTAATATTTTGATCAATTGAAACGTCCAAGTTTTGTTGCGGCGTCAGGATTTGTTACACTTTTATGAGATACTTTTGGAACACACTCTACCTAGGTACCTCAATATACATGGAAAAACTTTTCTGTATGCGAAAATTACTGGTGTAACTTCAAATTGTATTTATTATCATAACGTAAAAACTTTTCCGCATCAAAATCACGTCGATTCCCAGTTTTCAACAACATAGTATTTTGCCAAACGGCATACCAAGTTTCCGACAATTCGTGACAAGTCTGGCTAATAAACTTTCCAATATTACCGTCACATTTTGCCACTTAACCGCAACTGGCAGATGTCGGCTCGAATCTGCCAACTAATTGCCAGTTAAGAGGCAAGTAGTGGCAAGACAGCTGTTAACGATCGCACTTTGTTTTTGTATCAATTTATACTATTGAGGCGTTCGTGCGAACTGAAATTGTAAATACGAACAGATGGCTATGAAAACCTTCTTAAAGGAAACTTGATTACGATTTCCGTAAATAAAATTACGTAACATAGGATGAAATAAACTTTAAAACATACAACAACAACATAAAATCGCGCCTGTTATCCTTGAAGGTTAAGTCAGAGGTGTACCTACCTATAGTAAAAGTGTGCAGTGCTGTACACCCCCACCCTATTTCGGGTCCGTGGCTTAGGCCCCCAGTGGTCGACGCACCTGTGGCCGACGCCCCCGATTCGATTAATTTAATTCAAAGTAATTTTTGATCAAATGTACTGTCAGGCACAAAAATTGTTTTACAAAAATATTAAATGTACTTAATATTGATTGTTGGCGATCTATTCTCTCTGCTATTTGATAGATAACTTTTGTTTAGCAAGGAAAAATACTTTATTAATAGGGTGAAACACTTTTCTCGTTTACTGTACTAAGTGAAAAAGCACAAAAAAAAAAAAGATATTAAATTAATCGTATCGGGGCGTCGGCCACAGGTGCGTCGACCACTGGGGGCCTAAGCCACGGACCCCCTATTTCAAGTTAAACAAATATCAACTTTATTTCAATGACAATTAAGTTAATATCAGAGTGACTAGCACTATAGAAAAAGTTATAAAGAAGTTTGGAGTTGTAAACTGAACTTTAGTCGTAAACTGAACTTTATTGTGTAGGAATTAAAGTACTTTTTGCTTTCATTCATATTTGTTTACGTTTTTGGAAAATAAATCGCGAACGCAGATTACAGTACACATACATTTCGCTAGCTATGTTATGTTGTGTTATGTAAATCCAGTTTCCAGGCTACGACTGAGAAATCCCCGATGAAAACTTTGCCCGATCTAGGAATCGAACCCAGGACCTTACGCTCAACAATAGCTGTTGCGACCACTAGACCGACGAGGCAATCTAAAGGCTCCTTCCTGCAAACAGGCGCGACGCGCGATTTTATCGCGTGCCACACCTGTTTAAAGGAGCCATATAGGTTTACAAATAATTAAAAAATAATTTTCTTTTAAAAAAAACCTATTATCTAAAATTTTCGAGATCAGGACAAATATGCACGCAAACATAAATACTTTTTGTGTACATAGTGATAACAGTGATTGTAGGAACATAAGGTGTTTGGGAGGTCGTTTGCATAAACGTCAATGTAAACATTTAAGATTTTAATTTACAGGAAAATGGAAGAAGGTAGATGTGATGCCGTCAAGTAATAATCACCTTTCTACCAGCTAGCCGTGTTAATATATATGATTAAATATCTGTGAAACGAGATCAGCCATATTAAAGGAATGATCGTAGAGATTCGGCGCAATAGTAAAAAAACTGGCCCAGTGCGAGTCGGACTCGCACATGAAGGGTTCCGTACCACAAGGCAAAAAAGCCGAAAAAAACACGTTTGTTGTATGGGAGCCCCCCTTAAATATTCATTATATTTTTTTTTTTGTATTTGTCGTTATAGCGGCATCAGAAATAGGTACATAATTGGTGAAAATTTCAACTGTCTAGCTATCGCGGTTCTTGAGATACAGCCTGGTGACAGACAGACGGACGGGCAGACAGCGAAGTCTTAGTAATAGGGTCCCGTTCTTACACTTTGGGTACGGAACCCTAAAAATGACAAGGAGGACTTCCTCGACCAGGGTAATACCTTTTTCGCTGGCACTTTGGATTTTGGGCCCAACTTTGTATGAAACAAGACTGGTCTCCTTTCAACATTAAAATACTATCCTGGATGGCCTTTTAACATCGGTATTTGAAAAGTGCCTTAAAAAGCTTGGGAAAGAGCAATATACCCTTTCATGTCGTGAGAAGTTGGCACACTCACTTCGACCCAAAAGTTTTGATGGCACTTTAGACATTCGACACTTAGCCTGGATACCTATATACGACCAAATTGACATAGGCCTCGTCGACGAAATGGTAAAAAGTATTTACTAGGATCAACAATGGCATTCTACTAAAGGTCCCAGATCTAGGATCCTTAAGTGCTAAGAGCCGGCTGTAAGATTAGACCTCCATCTTTCCTAGAGAGAACATTATTCACAAAGATAGCCACCTGAAAAAACTGCTTGTATTCTTTAAGTAACGTTTTGACTTTTGTACGCACGTCAGGAAAACCCGTCACCACGCAACCAATTTAGAATAAGTAGAAAAACAAATAGAACAGATATAAAAGCAACTGATAACGGCCACAATAAAATATCCGCGATACTGGAATGCCTGATAGAAATAGAGATGTTACGTCGGCGACATGATGGAAGCGAGCCAAATGTCACACAACAGACCGGCTGATAGGGTTGCGCGGTTCTCCGAGTATATTGTAACTTTTAAATTACGGCGCGTTGGCGTTGGCGTTTTTTTTACTTTTGTTTGCGGGATTTTTATTGGCATACAAGCTGTGCGCCCGATGAGATTTTCCGTCGGCAAAAATGATGTACTTACAGACTCCAGAACTCAAGCTACTACAATCTGTCAAATTTCTTTAATAGTATTTCAACTTTATCGCTAAAGTATAAGGTTCAAATTTGATTGGGAATATTTGACAGTTTCGGGTAGTTTGATGTGCTGGCGTCTGTACTTCCATATAAATTGTCACCCCCTATTTAACCCATTATCTGATTGAATTACGTTCGATACGAAGGGCTTAGGGCTTGAATTTTCAAAAATCCATTCTTAGTGCTCACTTTCAGTATAAGGAACTCTTGGGTAAATGATCAAGCTTCTAGACCGGGTGGGTGTGCGTTGTCTGTCAGCGAATGAATTTAGGGTAAGTAGAAAATATGCTATAGAGAGTATGTAGGTAGTAAGAGTGAGGAAATACCTGAGAGACTCGTGAGAATATGTGTGCAATATATTTTGGCAGGCTTTTCTCGAGGTGTTGATGATAGTAGCTAAAGAAAATTGAAAAAAAATACCATCTAAGAATGCTTGTCTACTCTTAAATGATCTTAGCAACAGTTGTATCATTAAACAAAATAACGTTATCTTAATCCTTTTATCACGAGAGACTATAATAAGAACTGTGACAAAACAAACTAAATATATTGAAATGGAATGCAAAAAAAAAACTGGCCAAGTGCGAGTCGGACTCGCCCACGAAGGCTTCCGTACCACAAGGCAAAAACGCTGAAAAAAACACGTTTGTTTTATGGAGCCCCCCTTAAATATTCATTTTATTTTGTTTTTAGTATTTGTTGTTATAGCGGCAACAGAAATACATAATTTGTGAAAATTTCAACTGCCTAGCTATCACGGTTCATGAGATACAGCCTGGTGACAGACAGACGGATGAAACCCCAAAAATAGATTGGAATTTCTAATTATTCAGTAGCAGCTCAGAGTCTGGATTTGTACCTGGTTGATGGCAATAGGCTCTATTACATGTCAAAGTCAAAGTCAAATCATTTATTTCAAATTGGCACATTGAAGGCACTTTTGAACGTCAAAAATTAAAACTCTAGGTAATTTTGTTCGAAATGTTAGTCGCCATTCCAAAAGGTAGGTTTCGTATGGAGAAGAATAGACAAGAAACTCCACCGTTATTCTTTTAAAATGTTTTACAAGGTCTTGTATACATAATATAATTATATGTGAAGACGATGCACCTAGAGTAAAATTAGTCTACCACAAAATGTATGGGACTTAAACCTGACTGGAGAAAGTGTGTACTACAGATACGCCTCTGCTTAACCCTTCGCGGTATACAAGCGTGATGTTATGTTATGATACAGAAAAATAATGCTAATCCATCGCTTCATATGTTCGAAAAATTTGTCTGCTCAAAAATGTAAATAGCGCAATGGATGTGGTTAAACTGTCAAAACGAAAACCATCGCTACTGTAAGTTTTACTAGTTTAGTTTTTTTTTTCGCTAGTGTTTTTTTATATTTTTTATTTTCAATGTGCGTTTTGTTTGTGCAGAATAAACAATTTTTCTTTCTTTATTTTTCTTTCTTTCTAAGTGAGTGTGTTTCGCAACTACCCCGCAGCTCAAGTTTTCTAATATTCTAGGGTATTTCTAGGATTTCTAATATTCTTTAATGAGGTGGTGGCTTTTCAAATAAGTCTGCCTTTCATCATCTGCCAAGCCTTTTCCCAACTATGTTGGGGTCGGCTTCCAGTCTAACCGGAGGCAGCTGAACATGGAGCGACTGCCTATCTGACCTCCACAACCCAGTTACTGGGTAATACGATACCCCTTGGTAAGACTGGTTGTCAGACTTTCGGGCTTCTGACTACCCGTGACGACTGTCAAAGATCCGCGAATGACAGCCGGAACCAACGGCTTAACTTGCTTTCCGAGGCACGGAGGGGTCACGGTATGTAAAGACGGTCACCCATCCACAGACCAACCGCGGCAAGCGTAGCTTAACCTGATCGATCAACCTGTAGGGCCGTTATTATTTAGCCTCGGGCCCCCTCTTAAAAAACAAAATAAGTCTGCCTTCTTGGTATACAAATTGAGTATTAAGAGCGAGTACCTATTGTATCTAGATTTTAGACTAGCTCTCGACTTTACTCTTTGAATTAATTTACATATTCATTGAGATTTTATTTGGGGAAAAAAGACAAGAAAACTTTAGACAAGTTTTATGGATTCTTGTAAAAAAACTAAGGTTCATTGCTCGTTTGACCTTATAGATCACAGGTAGAGACGCTGAAGAGTATGTTTGTTAGATATGCAACATCAGATTGTAACTGATTAACTGATTATCATTATTTTTTTTCCAATTCCTTAAGAGCGTTTACGCCGAACGGCATTTCATACAAACTTTCAAGCCCTTGTTTTTCGAAGTGAATGAACCGATTTTAATGAAACTTCATACGCATAAGCAGGCTGCAAATGTCTAAAAAGTTAGTAGAAAACATTTTCGAAAAATAATGTTCCAGCCAAATTAGACCGATTTTAAACTTTCCATAGAAACAGAGATTTCCAGTTATCTTTATTTAAATAACACATTTCGAAAATGTTTTCTACTAACTTTTTAGACCTTTGTATCCTGCTTATGCGTATGAAGTTTCATTAAAATCGGTTCATAATTTCGAAAAACAAGGGCTTGAAAGTTTGTATGAAATGCCGTACGGCGTAAACGCTCTTAAGGCTCTGGCCAGACTGACGCTGATTGCGTGTATGGAGCCGTTCAAACAGGCACCAACAGTCGCATGACATCGACGCGAGCTGTCACGGCCCGCGTCTTCTTGCCCCAGTTTTTTTTAATGTACAGGCTGCATTTTTCAAGTTTGCGTGGGTGTCCAAATGCGAAACTATGAGGTATAGCGAAGTACTCAAAGGAGTCGCGGGCTCGATTTTGATGAAAACTAAAACTGCATCATTGAACTTTTGAAAAATCAATATTTCTAGCCAGGAATCGAACCCGTTGATTTTGAAAAAAAAAACACTATTATTACACCATTCGATAATGTCGCTGATAAGGATCGAATTCTGGGAAGTAATGACATACGGGAAACTAAAGAAAAGAGCTCGTTTTTTGTTTGTCAATTGCGGGTGTGTCGGCTGCTCAACTTGCTTGCATTGTGTCACCCTTTGTAAAATGTCTATATTTATATCTGTAATTATATAGTGTACATAATAAAGAGTATTCTATTCTATTCTTAACTGGGCTTACCTGTGGATACCTCAATAAATTAAATTAAGGCATCCAGGCAGGGCTTAAAAAACTTAAAAACTAACCACCTACACGCTAAGGGCACCCCCTGTGGGATACGGACCTTGGCTTAGGGCGTCACTGGGGATTAGCCTCCCAGCCGGGGGGACATGCGGGGCCCGCCAGATAGGCGGGCATGCGCCGGTGTGGTTGTGGACGCAAAGGTTGAGCCGGATTCCCATGACCCCCCCATCAAGGCGATGAGGGAACACCGCCGAGTTTTAGTGGGTATACTGCCACTCTGGCAGAGAGTCCCACATACTCCGTCTCGTCCCCCGACGACCGGAGATGCGTAATGCCAGTATTGTGTCTTTTGATGCACTGAATAAACGTTTTATCTATCTACCTATCTAATGTCATTTCTCAGCGACAAAAAAAAAAATAATAATAAAAGGGCGTCACTGGGGATGCAGCAAGGGACAGGCTGGATCGGATTAAGGAGCTTTATTATACCATCAAGACGTCCGTTCATCATACGCAACCCAGATCTATATGCACATAAAATCGTTAATTTTGTGTATAAAATGATGGGTTGCGTATCTTGTAGAAGTTAAAATTTAAGATCTGGCAACCCTACACCCACTGTAGCATGTCATGTGTTGACGACAGGTACATCACGGTCACATTGATATAATATCGGGGATGCTAAGTTTTTGACGGCTTGATTGGGCCAATCTATACGTCCCTATACAGGGGTACATAGTGATAGCGTTTAGTATGCTACTGCGATGACCATAAAAATATCAGTGTTCTAAAAATAAATGACAGTTTTTAGGGTTTCGTACCCAAAGGGTAAAAACGGGACCCTATTACTAAGACTTCGCTGTCTGTCCGTCTGTCCGTCTGTCCGTCTGTCTGTCTGTCCGTCTGTCCGTCTGTCTGTCTGTCTGTCACCAGGCTGTATCTCAAGAACCGCGATAGCTAGACAGTTGAAATGTTCACAAGTTATGTATTTCTGTTGCCGCTATAACAAAAAATACTAAAAACAAAATAAAATAAATATTTAAGGGGGGCTCCCATACAACAAACACGATTTTTTTGCCTTTTTTGCTCGATATCAAAAATGGCAACAGGTAGGCACTTGAAATATTCACAAAATACTTAGATGTATTTTAACTTTAATAATAAATAATAAAATTAAAATAAAATAAATATTTAAGGGGGGCTCCCATACAACAAACATGTTTTTTTCGGCGTTTTTGCCTTGTGGTACGGAACCCTTCGTGTGCGAGTCCGACTCGCACTTGGCCAGTTTTTTTTTTATCGATCGCCTAATATGGCACAGAAAAAGACACGGAGATAATTATGAGTTACAGCTGTACGAAGCTTTTTCTAAATCTCGATTTGCTGTTTTTTAACGTCCGGGTCAGGAGTCACGAGTATTACTATGAACAGCTCGGCAATAATGTTTGATTTCGTGATTAATCCATTAATATCTGTCGTCAAGATGACGGCAAATATATGTGATCATTAGTGGAAGGTCACAAGTGGCAGCACAAAATGTGTGACATCGAAAGAGCATCAAAACTATCTGACGAGACTTTAGAAAGATTTGTAGTAAGATATTATTGCCAATCTGTCCAAAGTAACATATTTATGCTCGTGCTTAGGTACAGTAAGGACTTTTAATTTGAAAATCGACTTAGGTTCTTATTTCACATGATTGTAACCGAATCCACTTAAATACGATTCACATTACACCCTATCGCTATACAATAGAACTAATCGTACAACATTCTAACTATTCCAAACATATAATATGTTTCGGTAAATCATCATTATTGCTCTATGAAATTCAATAATCACATAAAACCACATTCGCCGGTAAATGTCTATTGAAATTGAAGTACCTCTGACAGAGGCGAGTCAATGTAGGACATTCTTATCTAGTTATTTGTAATGGAGGCAGGTATATCGGATAATAGTTTCATGCAAAATGTAACTGCAATTTAACAGTTTAATTGCCTAGCGGCTTTTACAAACCAATTTTTGGGTACAAATACAGAGTACGGAATCGGGCGGGCCAACGAAGCGTCTTCATGCTCTGTGATACAAAACAGGTAAAGCTGTTTCCCATCATTATTTTTCTGCCCTTATTCCAATTAGTTTGTGGTCGACGCAACACACTTCACACACACTTCTCTATTAGTCGTCATCTCGGTAGTCACCCCCTTTCTAACCATATCATCATTCACACAATCCTTCCATGGCTTCTGTGGTCTTCCCCTACTTTTATAGCAATCGATATTCATGCACAAAACCTTCCTCGCAGTGACCTCCGTCATGAAAATGTTGGCATCGGGGTTTGACTTGGAGGAGTCAAAAAACGCTCTATAAGAAAACACACCAACTTACTTTCATAAAAAAAGGTTCAGTGACGTCATTCGTCTGTCAATTGCGGACATTATGAAGCGGCTAACGATGTTCTAACAATCCATAGCTTTAGCCGCACATACTCCGAGTAACGCAGAATCTAGACAGACTTTGTGTTAATTACCCAGTACGAAGGTAGTTGAGGGGTCCGTGGCTAAATAATAACAGCCGCACAGGTCGATCGATCAGGTTAAGCTACGCTTGCCGCGGTTGGTCTGTGGATGGGTGACCATCTTTACATACCGAGACCCATTCGTGCCTCGGAGAGCACGTTAAGCCGTTGGTCCCGGCTGTCATTCGTGGATCTTTGACAAGAAGCCCGAAAGTTTGACAAACAGTTTTACCAAGGACTATCGTATTATCAAGTAACTGGGTTGTAAACGCCAGATAGGCAGTCGCTCCATGTGAAACACTGGTATTCAGCTGCATCCGGTTAGACCGGAAGCCGACTTCAACACAGCTGGGAAAAGGCTATAGGCAGAAAATATACCTAGTGCGAAGGTTCTCGTTTTTTACTCAATTAATCGATAATCTCACCAAAACTCTCTTTCTTGTATTTCTCCGCTTCCAGATTGAGAATTAAGCTGATAATTGATTTTCTAAGATATGACTAATTTTTTAGATCATAAATTTCAACTTAGGCATTACATTTGGGCCTACCGTTTTCCATCTCCTGTAAGGCTCCTTCAAACAGGCGCGACACGCGATAAAATCGCGCGCGACACAAAGGCACCGCAAGTCGCGCAAGGAGCGGTGCCTTTGTGTAGCGTGCGATTATATCGCGTGTCGCCCCTGTCTGTAGGAGCCCTTAATCGTGTATGGGAAACTGTAAGCAGCTTCCACGAGGTAAATAACTGCTGAACAATTTAATAGGTAGGTATCTTATATACTACCACCCACATATCAAAAGATACACCCCCCTTTTCACTCACCACTCCAAACTGAGAGTACCTACTCCACACTTTTACTAAGAAACTCCAAAGTTTAAGCCAAAGTTCTAACCTTTGTACAGACGCCAGCACATCAAGCTACAAAAAACTGTCAAATTTTCCCAATCAAAATTGAACCTTATACCTTAGCGATAAAGTTGAAAATCTATCAAAGAAATATGACAGATTGTAGCAGTTTGATGGGCTGGCGTCTGTACAAACCAAACTTTGTCTAGAAACTTAAAAGTGAACTACATATGCAGTGTTGCCAGGCTTCACAACATTCACTTACGAACGGCACTGAGTAAATCTGAAATGTTGCCCGCTTCAAAAATTGCATTCGCATGCGAAGTTGGCTTGGAATATTCAGCCCCCATATGATTGAAGTTGATCCGATATACAGGATGTTGACTTTGTAGAGGCCTGTATGTTTCACTGTTCCAAATGCTTTATCTTCTATCTATAATATCTATACTGTATACTAATATTAAAGCTGAAGTTTGTTTGTTTGTTTGAACGCGATTATCTCTGGAACTACAAGTTGGATTTGAAAAATTATTTTTGCATTTGATAGCCCCATTCTTGAAGAAGACTATAGGCTACTTAACATCTCGGTTTTTTTCTTTTGTGCTTAGCTCGTAAGGGACTTAACCCTTAAGACTGATCACAAAACAAAAATGGACGAAGTCGCTGGTAGAATCTAGTACATAAATAAAAATGAAGTACTGTTCGTTGGTAAGCGCATCACTTGAGAATGGCTGGACCGATTTGGCTATTTTTTATTTTAAAATGTTCGTAATAGTTTTACCTAGGTTTTTATAGAAAGAAAAATTGGTAAAGTTTTCCGGTTTTTTTTTTATTTGGGAAAAGCTGAACGTTTTTTTTCAATGGTAATTGGGACAGGAAAAGGTCAGTCAACGGGTTCAGTAAAAATGATATTGCAGATTTTTGTTCTTGCTCTTTTCGATTATCAGCTGTGTAGGTACTCATCTACCACGCAACAAATTATATCTTGTCTGGTTCCGTGCCAAGATAACTCTAATTAATACGATGTCATTTTGTAATTAGTAATTGTGTCGTTCATTGTAAAAGTGGTGTAACTCCTTTCTTACCAAATGGTATCACATTTATTACCTACCTACCTTATTTATCACACATATTTTATAAGTTAGTCACTTCAAATTATTATAACTTTGATTGTATTAAAAAAAAAATAGAAAACATTGAATGAATGCTTATATTTTTTTTTCCTACACTAAATTTCGCAAAAAGCTCATTATTCTAAATGTCAGTTCATCATTTCATCATTTCAGCCGAAAGACGTCCACTGCTGGACATAGGCCTCCCCCAAGCACCTCCACTTCAACCGGTCCTGTGCTTCCCGCATCCAACGGGTTCCTGCGGCCTTCACAAGGTCATCGGTCCACCTTGTGGGAGGCCTTCCAACGCTACGTCTTCCGGTACGCGGTCGCCACTCCAGAACCTTTCGGCCCCATCGGCCATCTGTTCTGCGAGCAATGTGCCCTGCCCACTGCCACTTAAGTTTGGCAATTCTTCGGGCTATGTCGGTTACCTTGGTTCTCCTGCGGATCTCCTCATTCCTGATTCGATCACGCAGGGAAACTCCAAGCATAGCCCTCTCCATTGCCCTTTGGGTGACTTTTAGCCTTCTTATAAGGCCCATTGTGAGCGACCACGTTTCCGTTCCATAAGTCATCACTGGCAACACACACTGGTCAAAGACTTTCGTCTTGAGACACTGCGGTATGTGGGACGAGAAGATATTGCGTAGCTTCCCGAACGCTGCCGAGTCGGATTCGTCGATTTACCTCTTTCTCGAAGTTAGACCTACCTAACTGGACGGTTTGTCCTAGGTAAACGTACTCGTCCACGACTTCGAGTGTAGCATCTCCGATTTTTATGAGAGTGGGTGTTACATGGGCATTTGACATGACCTTCGTTTTGTCCATGTTCATTTTAAGACCCACTCTTTCGGAGGCTCTACTGAGGTCATCGAGCATTGTACTGAGGTCCTCCATAGTCTCAGCCATGACTACGATGTCGTCGGCAAACCGAAGGTGAGTTATGTACTCGCCATTGATGTTGATGCCAGCCCCTTTCCAGTCCAGAACCTTGAAGACATCCTCCAGTGCAGCGGTGAACAGTTTCGGAGAGATAACGTCTCCCTGTCTCACACCTCGCTGCAGAAGGATAGGTTTCGAGGCCTGATCCTGGAGTCTGACTGACATAGTGGCGTTTTCGTACAGACACTTCAGCACTTCGATGTACCGATAGTCGATCTGGCACCGTTGAAGAGACTGCAGCACAGCCCATGTCTCGATCGAATCAAAGGCTTTCTCGTAGTCCACAAACGCTAAGCAGAGAGGCAGGTTATATTCTTCGGTCTTCTGTATAACCTGTCGCAGCGTATGTATGTGGTCTACGGTGCTAAAGCCTTTACGGAATCCGGCTTGTTCGGGAGGCTGGAAGTCGTCAAACCTGCGCGCGAGACGGTTCGTGATGACTCTCGAAAACAGCTTGTAGACATGGCTCAGGAGTGAGATGGGCCTATAATTCTTAAGGAGGGCATTATCGCCCTTCTTAAAAAAAGTATCACCACACCCCTGTTCCATGCCCCACAGGCATAGAACAGGGGTGTGGTGATACTTTTTTTGCCCTTTTTTTTGCTTTTTTTTTTTTTTTTTTTTGTTTTGCCCTCGAGTATGACGGAACCAAACAGCTTCTGAAGGGCCTTCAGGACGGGTTTTCCGCCAGCCTTCAGCAACTCGGCCGTAATTCCGTCATCACCCGGTGCCTTGTTGTTTTTGAGCTGCTTCAGAGCCATCCTAATCTCGTACAGGCTGACGTCCGGGATGTCTTCGGTATAGTGCCGGGTCAATCTAGCTCTTGGGTCGTTTGCCAGATTCATAGCGGGGTTATTTGTTGACGTGTATAACTGTCCATATAACCTCTCGATCTCTCTCAACAGCTCAGGTTTGTCGGATACGACCCTGCCATCATCGGTCTTCAGTCTCGTAAGCTGGCTCTGCCCAATAGACAGATCTCTAGCAAATGTCAGTTACAAGGAGATAATTCACTTTTACAATGAATGACACAATTCTGGAACGATAAATAGCTACTTAAATATTATGTCTTCTTGTAGAAATTTTTAATAATTATGATATTATAGAGGTTTCCAATTTACCACGAATACAGAATAATTAAAAGCAGCCAGACCACGCTAATGGATGGCGGTTTGCAAAATTCACTTTGACAGATTAAAAGTCGAACTTTCACTAGGAAGTGATGAAGAGTTTTAGGGGATGTCTTTTGTAAAACGAAGAAAATGGTCTTTGATGGAAAGAACGCTCTCGTTCAAACAGGCGTCTGTGTGTTTTCCTTTTATAGACTCACGGAGTCATGTTCTATTTTGAAATGCAAAAGTACTTACTGTCCTTTCAAAGGCTCAGGCTATTTTTATCTCTCGAGGTGACGCGCGCTTTACTTGTGGTTACCAAGTGTTCAAACACGCTGAGGATCACACTAATATTATAAAGGCGAAAGTTTGTGAGTGTGGGGGTGTGTGTGCGTGTGTGTGTGTTTATATGTTTGTTACTTCTTCACGCATAAACGGCTGGACGAATTTTGATAAAATTTGGTATGGAGGTAGCTAACATATAGGCTACTTTTTATCCCGACATTCCCACGGGATCAAAACTTATGCGGATAAAATCGCGGGGCGCAGCTAGTGTTACCGTCCGAGAGTATGGCGAAGTCGGAAGCGTGTGTGCGTGTGTGTGTGTTACGTGCTGATGCTGCTCGTCTTCACGCACACATTCACATTGCGTTTGTAGAATTGATTACCACATGTAAAATGCGTGTCGCTTCGTGAGATAAAAATACTATATTTGACCTAACAGCAGCAACCATAATTGTAAATGTAATAAAGATTACTGTCATTTTGACAGACTTGTCAGTGGCATTAATACAACAGCAACTTGCGCTACAAGTCTACAACACCCTACCCTTCGACAAAGATGGCCGGCCCACTCACACTTAAGTTTGCTTAGGTACTCTGCAAACTATGTCGGTTACTCCGGTTCTTTTCCGGTAACGTCATCCCTGATGTTATCCTTTAAAGAAACTCTGAATTTCTATAAATTCTACTTTCTATTAAGTCGATAAGATTTCTCCTCAGCCTGTACATTCGTCACTCCATTCAACTATGTCACGGCAGGGATCGCAAACATTTTCAAGTGCTACCACCGCAAAGGTAACGCACACGAGATTCTATTCAATTTGCCGTGACTACTTGGTACACAAACTTGTTCGACAACTCCGCATTACATGGTGGAAGTGAACTAGTAACTAAATAGTTACATGGATCTTTTGGTTCCCGAATGGCGTTGACAAGGGGCGCTATTGGTAAACAATTGTTTTGTGAAATGTATTGTTGAGTAGTACCCCAAACCGACTTTCGGCCACGGTAGCCAATCTCAAAGGAGACCAGCCATCTTCGTATAAGATATTTTAGTGCACAAATGTGTGCTTATACACAGCTGCACTCACTCCTCCCTCACTCTCATGGTCTGATTGGACGACAATCCGGCACATCCGACGAAGAGAAATCAGGTGCAGAACCAACAGCTCGTGCTTTCCAAAGCACGGCGGCATCACACCGCCAACTTCCGAACTCCGGGCTCTTACTGAGAAATTTCTAATGGAAGACACTCTGCCCGAAATGTTAAGCGAATCCAGGGCCCAACGCTCAGCAGTCCCGCTCACGGCCACGAGACCAACGTATTGAAGAAAAACAAGGGGTTTACACGTATTTATAAACAATTATTAAAATTAAGTGACGTCCAAACGTCAAAAATGTTTGGCTAAACAATCGTTAATCACTACTTACTTAAATCAAAGTTTTTACGTTTAAAGGGGTTTAAGAAGGCATTAGTTCCAAAATTGGCCAAGCGCCAAAAAAACCCTGTACTTAAAGCTATACAGGTTTTATGTTGCTCGGAGTCAACAAATTGTAATGGCAGTTTTAGTGGGTAGTAAATGGAAATGAGTAGAATCCGGAACGACGCAAATCGATAATGTTCGCATCGATATAAAGTCTCCGTGCTGAATTGGTTTCATAACAAACTTGTGGATAACGCGGTTGATATCGACGCTGTAAAGGCAAAATTGAGTAAGCGACACAGGGCTAACTTTACAGAACAGTTTAAAACTTAACTTTTCATTTAAAAAACATTTTTCTGATTCAGATCATATAATAAAATTTACAAAACAGTAAGAATTAAGTACGCCTATAGGATGATTACAAGAAAGAAATAAAAATTGTTTTGTTTTTTTTTTGTTTGTGTTTTTATTTTTATGCGTCATGTTTGCCTTCAAGTTTATTTGCTTTCAAGTTTATTCTGCACAAACAATGCTCACATTACAAATAAAAAAAGACATAAAATATACACATGCAACGTAGTTAAAACGTACGTACACAAGCAAGAATTTATATGATTTTTTGCGCTTCGCTATCATTATTCAGAAATGTTGAATGCGAATAAATTCACATGTAATCCTAAGACTCGCAATTGCATCGGAATAGCCACAAAAACAAACTGGAATAAGTTAGTGCACGAAGCCAGCTTACAACAACCTGACGAAAATATAAACTAAACTAAAAATAAATTGCGCTCGTACAATCACCTCCACAAGTACATAGAGTGATAAATAAACATTTTTTTCTTTTTCATTTTGTAATAACGATACTTATTCACCTCCACAAGTACATAGAGTGATAAATAAACATTTTTTTCTTTTTCTTTTTATAATAACGATACTTATTTACTTCAAAACATTTAATTTGACTGTTTACACAGATATCAATTTTCTTATTCAGGAGGATTTATGAAAATAATATGGCTCTTTCCCTTAGTCCCGTTTTAATAATACAATCTTGTTTTTTTTGTAAAAAAATAAGGTAAAAATACGCATTCGCTGATTACAATGGATTAGGTGGCTATATTAAGAAAATGGAAAACATTCAAACAAAGATTGTCGACATCATTAAGTACCTATCCCAGACGCCGAATAAAAATAAACCTACTTTATTCGCGATATTAACAAAAAATGGGGCCCGTGGCTAAATAATAACAGCCGCACAGGTCGATCGATCAGGTTAAGCTACGCTTGCCGCGGTTGGTCTGTGGATGGATGACCATCTTTACATACCGAGACCCCTCCGTGCCTCGGAAAGCACGTTAAGCCGTTGGTCCCGGCTGTCATTCGTGGATCTTTGACAGTCGTTACGGGTAGTCAGAAGCCCGAAAGTCTGACAACCAGTCTTACCAAGGGGTATCATATTACCCAGTAGCTGGGTTGTGGAGGTCAGATAGGCAGTCGCTCCATGTAAAATACTGGTATTCAGCTGCATCCGGTTAGACTGGAAGCCGACCCCAACATAGTTGGGAAAAGGCTAGGCAGATATATTTAACATGCTTAATGTTTTCTGTAGCGCTTCAGAAATGCTTGCCGAGGCCAAATAGAATATAACCACGTCTTTGGCCGAGGCCCACGCAGACGGTCTTCAAGCCATAGTACGCAAAAAACTGCTTCACTGCTGTTCCAAGTGTGGCGAACAGCTATATTTTAAATATTAGGCATTTTGTGCGGAGGTTGATTAGGTAGGAAAAATATTTTCCTCTCTGGTCATCCTTTGTTTTAACTACTATTATTGTTATATCAATGTTACTAACACTAGCTTAAAAGATGTTGGTAATACTAACAAATTATGGATCACTGCAGTTGTCCGAAATAAATAAATTTTAATTTAAATGGCATACTTAAGCCATTAGGCATGTTAATTTTTTTTTTGGCCTAGACATATATTTTTTGGCTTGAGCCATAAAGCTTAAGCTTTAACAAGATGTAAAGTCGACCGTATATCAAGTGATCAATGCGCTGCGAAAATCGCCATAACTGCTACCACTTAAAGGCGCCGTCAATATGAAATTGTCATCACTAATGTGCTGTTGGCTGTACAAATAGGTGAACCTATACAAAAACCTAATAAATAAAATTATTATTTTCAGTCTATCTAGCCTTTTCCCAACTTTGTTAGGGTCGGCTTCCAGTCCAATTCAAAACCAATCCCAACATCTTTGATTATACCTATACGTAGTGCAGCAAAAAAAAGAAAAACACGGACTGTCTTCGCCATATTATGATTCATAATGTTATCCTTTTACGATTCTGCCAAAGTGGCCTTTTTAGGGCCCCAGTAGTTTACACGGATCGACTTTCTATCCTTCCTCCACAACACAGCTACTGGGTAACAAGATACTCCTTACATTGTAGTAGTTGTAATGGCAATCATATCATTAGGTTTTAATAGGTTTTCATTTTTAATTTATCTTTTTGATAAATTCTTTTGTATTTTGCGAATGTGAGAACGTTGTAGGCCTTGTTAACTAAGTATATATTTGTCTTTCCTCCCATAACTATTAATATTTTAATTTGAAAACATTGTAAATGCCAATTATTTTTAAAAGAGTAACCGTGGAGTTTCTTGCCGGCCCTTCTCCATAGGAAACGGCCAATTGGAACCGTGCACCTAGCTTCTGACGTTTCATAAGTGCCCATGTAGGTTTAGGTATGTGAAATAAAATATTTTGATTTTGATTGATTTTCTTATTTCATAGTATTATCACTTTTACTTTTTGTCCAATTGACAATTATTAGGAATCTCCTAAATCAAAATGGACACTATACGGATACGCAATGCAATAGACATGAATTTTTAAATCACTTTCAAATAATTCTCTTAATTTGTAGGTATGTATTTTTTATTTATGTCTAAGCTATCTACTTCTTTAAGTGACAAATTCACCATACTAATAGATATATGTAAGTTATGTAAGTTCTTTTAGGTAATATGTTATTAGTGAACAAGTCGTTGGGGTCATCATCTTCATCATCTTCCTGCCCTTATCCCATGTTACTTGGGGTCGGCGCAACACGTTTTCTTCTTCCATTCTCCCCTGTCAACCGTCACGCTATCATTCACCTCTTTCATATGATTCCCCACACAATCCATCCATCTTTTCTTCGGCCTTCCTCTCCCTCTTCATCCATCAACATGTATATTCATCACTCTTTTAGTCACATGCGTTTCATCCCTTCTCATCACATGCCCATACCAAGCCAAACGATTTCCGTTCAACTTTTCTGTCACTGGCGCTACTTTCAAACTTCCTCTTATATACTCATTTCTTACTTTATCCATTCTCGTCACTCCACACGTCGTTGGAGTACCTACCTATAATAAATAAACAAATAAATTTGTTTGCATAAATATACAACCGCGAACATAACTCTTAAGCCACTGAATCACCGAAATAATTTCACACGTAGTTAATGCCTCATTCTATATGTTCCCTACAGTACAAAGGATTAATTTAGTACCATCAAGGCACGTTTGTTTGCTATTCTCGAACGTAGAAATTCAACACAGGGGCGTTTCTTGCAAGGCATTTGTAATGTAAATGTAGCTCATCGAGGTACAATTTCAACTACCGTGATGGCCGCCCTGATTTGAATATTAAATCCTGCAGAAATTTTCTTTGCCATAAACGTGTCGTTATTCAAATGGGCTGTTTAAAGGAATTTAAATTGCTTGTAGTTAAATAAGCAGAACTGTAGAACGCGACTGAGTTGTATAATAATGAAGTTTGCTGCAGCTTTTTATTAGTACCTAGCTGCTAAAGAAATTACCGCAAAAGCAGTAGTGAATGTCTTTGTCTATACATTTTTTTTTTATGAAGAAGTAATTTTTGATGTAGGACAGTAGGAGAGAATCTCCAAAACTGCTCATCATTAAAAAAATCTTTCACTAATAGGAAGCTACACAATTGCCGAGTGCAGTAAGATATTTTTTATAGTAAAGTTGACTTCCACACGAAAAGTCGCAATAAGCTAGTAAACTATATTTTTATATTTTGTCTTGAGACTGCCGGCCATCAGGTCCTTTCGGTCCATTCGTAGGTCTGAAGTTTAGATATGACCTGTAAAAATCAAGCGGCAGAGCCTTTGGAATCTGAAATGCTAAATTGCCCATTCAGCAGCATAGAAACATGAAAATTTATGAGACATAGTCGTCCAAAACGACGTGAACTAAGTATCTACCTCACAAATTGTCATGTAAACATGTCCAGACAACCAACAACATCATTTACAAGAGAAACAAAGCTGTGTAAGTAGGTAACATGACATGTGTAATCTATTCACAAATCCGTGGATTATTAGCATGTCGCCCGTACACCCGTGTTTATTTGTTTTCAAGCACTAATACCACGAAACAGACAGGGACAGAAGGCCGGGTATATACAACATTATTTTTAGTATATGCGAAACCTGAATATAGTTTGTTCAGAATAAGTAACTGAATCGATTCCAATAATTTTTACCCCATATTATATTTTGTCCCAAAAATATAAAAAAGGTTAAGAGCGTTTACGCCGTACGGCATTTCATACAAAGTTTCAAGCCCTTATTTTTCGAAATTAATGAACCGATTTTAATGAAACTTCATACGCATAAGCAGGATACAAAGGTCTAAAAAGTTAGTAGAGAACATTTTAGAAATGTCTTATTTAAAAAAAGATAACTGGATATCTCTGTTTCTATGGAAAATTAAAAATCGGTCTAATTTGGCTGTAACACTACTTTTCGAAAATGTTCTCTACTAACTTTTTAGACCTTTGTATTCTGCTTATGTGTATGAAGTTTCATCAAAATCGGTTCATTCATTTCGAAAAATAAGGACTTGAAAGTTTGTATGAAACGCCGTACGGCGTAAACGCTCTTAAAGTCAAAAAAGTCAAAGTCAAAACATTTATTTCAAAAAGGCACATAAAAGGCACTTTTGAACATCAAAAATTACGATAAATAGAATTGATTCTAGTCGCCCATTCCAAAAGATAGTTTTCGTATGGAGAAGAATGGGCAAGAAACTCCACCGTTACTCTTTTAAAATGTTTTACAATATTTTGCATACATTAACCGCTTGTGTGCCGTAATTACAGATGTAATTAAAAAGCCATTATGTCTGGCGTAGATCTACGTTCCGGCAGACTAAGGGATTAATTAACGTAGTTAAAAGTTGGACACCGAGCGACACTAAGTAGAGTAGGTTATCCAATCTCCGCGCCGAACGGTAAGGTACACACGGCTACACATCAAGCTATACATTACCAGTTTTAGCTGACCTCGTATTGTATAGGTTACTCGTACAATCAGAAGTCAGCTTATACTGGTTATGTATAGCTTCATGTGTAGCCGTGCGTACCTATGTACAGTACAGACGCCGGCGTGGCGTCTGTATCAATGAAAACCGGGCAAGAGCGAGTCGGACTCGCGCACCGAGGGTTCCGTAACATCCGGGTTTATGCATAAGGTTTATGTTTATGAAATTAAATGTTTTTTTTATTTTTGAGTTGATTGAATGAACGGTAAATTGTGGTTTACGATTTATGACGTATTAAAAAAAACTACTTACTAGATCTCGTTCAAACCAATTTTCGGTGGTAGTTTACATAGTAATGTACATCATATATTTTTTTTAGTTTTATCATTCTATTATTTTAGAAGTTACAGGGGGGGGGACACACATTTTACCACTTTGGAAGTGTCTCTCGCGCAAACTATTCAGTTTAGAAAAAAATGATATTAGAAACCTCAATATCATTTTTGAAGACCTACCCATAGATACCCCACACGTATGGGTTTTATGAAAAAAAAAAATTTGAGTTTCGGTTCTAAGTATGGGGAACCCTAAAATTTATTGCTTTTTTTCTATTTTTATATGAAAATCTTAATGCGGTTCACAGAATACATCTACTTACCAAGTTTCAACAGTATAGTTCTTATAGTTTCGGAGAAAAGTGGCTGTGACATACGGACGGACAGACAGACAGACAGACAGACAGACAGACGGACAGACAGACAGACAGACAGACAGACATGACGAATCTATAAGGGTTCCGTTTTTGCCATTTGGCTACGGAACCCTAAAAAAGGAGGGCGCGGCGCGAGCGGCGCGGGTGAGCATGTTTTTGTACGGACAAACAGGTAACTTAACAGGCTAATAACTTTGTGATTGTTCATGATACAGTTTTGAAATTTTGTACATAGATTCTTTACATAAAAATAGACACGTGTTTCGAGTTTCGCATATGCTAAAAATAATGTTGTATATCAGCGATGCGGGAAGCACAGGACCGGTCGAAGTGGAGGTGCTTGGGGGAGGCCTATGGCCAGCAGTGGACGTCTTTCGGCTGAAATGATGATGATGATGACAGCGATCAAGAACGCATGCACGCATAGACTCGCTTCACGTACAGCGAGTGCAAGCGCACTCGCGCCTGTCATTTGTTGGAAATAGTTTGAGAACGCCGTAACTACGTGTCAAGTAGTGCGCCTGTTTTCGCTCGTTGTGCGGTCGGTATATTCTGTGTAAATCATCGTGAAAAGTTACAGTGCGGCCGTCGAGAGAATGCGTTCTTGACACCTGTCAGTTTCATACAAACGAATACGTGTTTTGCGAATTTGATCTTTATTAGCTACTTGAATAGTCGCACTGCCAGGTTTCAAGGACACATTCTCTCGACAGCCCGACTGTAGGTAAAGTGAGCTGTCATTCCAAGGGATTAACACTATTGACAGCTCACTTCGACCATTTTTTCACGGTGAAATTTTTACAAAGTAGGTCTGGAATCTGACCTTCTGTACCTATCTATTTTATGCTAATACTCTGGCCGTTTGGCGGGCCGCCATGCCTCCATTCACCTCCCACCGAAATAATATTGCTGTAAATAAATCGAACGTTTGTTACACTTCTATACGCGATTGTATTTATATTGAATGAATCATTGAATCGAGTATAAACATGTTAACACTGATTTCGATTGGGATTTATAAGTTTAATGAAAATAGTGATAATGTGTTAAGTTTTCATTACGTAGATCTGGGGGCCTAAAGAGGCCACTTTGGCAGAAACATAAAAGGATAACATTATGAATCATAATATGGCGAAGACAGTCCGTGTTTTTCTTTTTTTCGCTGCACTACGTAGGTATAATCAAAGAGATTCTCAATTTATTAGAAACATACAATTATTATGTATATGAGGTGCGTGCTGAGTGACTTCACATTGCATTTAATAGATACATAACATAACATACATACAAGTATGTATATGAGGTGCGTGATGAATGAGTTCACATTGCATTTCATTTTATTTCATTTATTCATTAACAATTAACAAATTGTGTCTGAAAGTTTACAAAAATAATATTTGAAGCTAAAACAATATTCAATTAAAAACCAATCATAGTATTATAGAACAAGATTTAAAAAAAAATATATCACAGTCAATAGAAAAAATATACAACAATGTCAACACAATAAAATTAAACAAAATACCAGCCAGGCTCATTTCATTTCATTTTACAACAAAAACAAAACAAAACAAAAAATCGCATTTAAAAAATAACTATCGATAAAATCAAGTCACTTTGCGTAGGTACTAGGTAGGTACCTATAGATAATAGATACATAACATCGCATACATACATAGGTACAAGTATGTATATGAGGTGCGTGAGAGTGAGCTCACATTGCATTTAATCGATACTTAACATAACATCACGCCTGTATTATTCCCCGAGGGGTTAGGCAGAGGAGAACCAGTCACTCCCACACGCACATTTGACCAGTTATGTTTTTAAACCCCATGTAGAGCTTGTCCACTGAAATGACGCGCCCTACTACCGCACTTATCGTAGTGTACCTACGTAACGCGTCATTTCAGAGTGGACATGCTATAATAGTCAACCGGTAACACATCCAGACTCCAGCAGATCACATCGCATTTAATAGAAACTTAAACTTCATAAATGTAACGCAATTATAATTAGTCTGCACCAAAAATTAACGTCAAATTGTAGAGGCGACTACATGACCTAAAGCGCGGTCACTGTCGGACCGCATAGAAAAGAAAGAGAAGCGCGATGACACAACGCTGGTAATTTATTGCAAAATATGTAGCAATTATTTATTTACAATAAATCTATTGTTTGGACTAAAAAATTAAAACACTAATATTTTAGTATGTTGCGTGTAGAATAGTCTGACAAAAAATCAGAATGTATTGTATTTATATTATTATGGTTTTTATTGTAAAAAGAAACATATTCATGATTTTTTTCTATCATGTCAAATTAGTTGTATTATGTTTTCAAACTACCATCTACCTAGCATATATATATAGAAGAATATCATATATTTTTCTGATTTTATTTACTGTAGTAAATCATATCAGCCGAAAGATGTCCACTGCTGGACATAGGCCTCCCCCAAGTTGGGGGGGGGGGGGGGGGGGTTGCCATAATCGCCCGCCCCGCTTGGCAGGCGGGTTGGCGATCGCAGTATAGTATGGTGGTGGAATGCATAGAGAACGCTGCTGCCCATTCTCCGGGCTCTCATTCTCATACATGCCTATCTACACAGAAATGGAAAATATGCCAATAACCTACATAGTTCTTCCGGTCGATAAAATATCCCCGCCAACCATCGATACATTTTAATAATTTTATTACACCATCAAATTATTACCTACTTTACTTAATAAATTATAACACAACATCCAAGAAAACCAATTTCCTTTCCACGTTTTCCTATAATTACATTTATTATGTGTTCCGATAATGTTGTAATGTAAAACGGATGGCGGCGCCCATGTGTGGGACGCGTTAACTGCAAGGCCGCTATAAAATCTAAGTAAGATGGCTATTTCAGACAGCCAATAGCTGTTTTATACTTCCTTGTTGATTAGTTGTAGGTTTGAGAAGTAGGATTTTGTGGATAAGCAATTGTATTTTTTTTTTAGGTTATTTTTTGAGATGGGGAAAAAACCATTGAACTCGCGCCACTGTTTCCGTAAGCGCCGCTTCGGATGTGTTCGGCTGTCCTCGGGATGTATATCCGATGTGTCAGTGAGTGATGGTAAAGTATTCTGTTTGTGTTTTGTTTCATTTCTGGCGGTAATCCCGTTCTTCCAATCCGGGATGTCTTGTGCGATCTCTGGCCATGTTGGCCCTGCAAAGGTCATCAGATCGTCAAACTACCTTCGCCGTGGTCTACCCCAAAGGCGATGTTCTTCCTCAGGAGTCCAGTGAGTGACAATCTTTGCCTATCTCTCCGGGTGCATTTGTGAGACATGTCCCACTTCAGCCTGGCTGTTTTTTCTCCAACATCCGCTACTTGAGTTATGGAGCGCAGCGTGGTGTTTCTAACTCGATCTGTACGCTTAACACATTATTATGCTGCGTTCCATTGCCCGTTGACAAATCTTGAGTTTGGACTTCTGTTGTTCAGTAAGTGACCAACAGATCCTTAATTCATATCAAGAAGTCTACCCTCAATTAAAAGAGACAGTTTCACACATGTATGGTCACCAACTTATCTGTTCGCTCTTTTATTTATAACCAACTTCAAAAAGGAGGAGGTTCTCATTCTCTTCTGGTCTCATGCATCGGGACCGGCTGACAAGCGGTTGACAGTTTCGGTTTTCATCGAGTATCAGTCATCAATGCAGCCAGCGTAAGCACAGCTTCATTTTTAGAGTTCCGTACCCAAAGGGTAAAAACGGTACCCTATTACTAAGACTCCGTTGTCCGTCTGTCACCAGGCTGTATCTCATGAACCGTGATAGCTAGACAGTTGAAATTTTCACAGATGATGTATTTCTGTTGCCGCTATAACAAAAAAAAAAAACTAAAAACAGAACAAAATAAATATTTAAGGGGGGGGGGCCCCATACAACAAACGTGTTTTTTTCGGCGTTTTTGCCTTGTGGTACGGAACCCTTAGTGTGCGAGTCCGACTTGCACTTGGCCAGTTTTTTTCATACTTTATGGAAACAGCCCCCAGAAATGAAATGAAATGAAATGTTTATTTTCTGTAAGTAGATCGTTTAAGACACTTACACCTCAACATTTGAAAACAACTGATATGAGAAGAAACGCCGATACAAACTCATGGTCATGGTCTCTTTTAAAGTTAAAGTCCAAACATTATCATCATCTGCCTAGCCTTTCCCAACTATGTTGGGGTCGGCTTCCAGTCTAACCGGATGCAGCTGAATACCAGTATTTTACTCAAAACTCAAACTCAAAGCATTTATTTCAATTAAATCTATTACTTACAGGCACTTTTGAGTTGTCAAAGGGTCGGTCAGTCAGAAAGATAAAGCCAGTTTTACATGGAGCGACTGCCTATCTGACCTCCACAACCCAGTTACTGGGTAATACGCTTGATGACAGACTTTCGGGCTTCTGACTACCCGTAACGACTGTCATAGATCCACGAAGGACAGCCGGGACCAACGGCTTAACGTGTTTTCATTTAGCCTGTTATTATTTAGCCACGGGCCCAAAAAAGTCCAGACATTGTATTGTTGGGATTTTATGTGAGTCTAACAATGCAGGGCCATATCTTGAAGGGCCTTTTTAAGAAAGAGCCATTTCAGCATTGAGTTGACCTGTCCCAATAGACGGCATGCGTCCGTCATCGTGCAGCTCAACCTTATTTTAGGGAGCTCAACGACCCGTCATACGTCGGTACCAGATCTGTAGAATATTATCGTAGGCCATATACACAAAATACTCAAAAGAGGGCACTCAGGACGGTCAGCAGTTCAACCACCTTGATAACCTATTATTTTGGAACACGCTGCATAGTTCCTGCTGATGGGAAAGTTTTGGATTAGTAAACATCACACAATGTACTTCGAACAGTAGCGTATCACCCCCCACCTGTTGCTGATAAGTGCGCACAATGATAAGGGATACGTCACACGCGCAAATTCATATCTTTATATCTTAAGTAAAAACGTATAAATAAATATTAAATGATAGTGATTCTTATTTATCTTGTCCTCAAGGACTACAAGGAAACCTTTAAAAAACAAATATCTCTCTCTCTCTCTCTTCCGTTCTCTCCTGTTAACTATCTCATTATCATTTAACTGCCCCGTTGGTCTCGTGGTTGCAAGCTCGACTGCGGTTCTGGGTTCGGTTCAAAGTGTTCTTGGGTTTTATCACTAGGAATTTCTGAGTAACATCCCGGAATATGGACGTTGGCGGTGTGATATCCCCGTGCCTCGGAAAGCACGTTAAGCCGTTGGTCCTGCGCCTGATCTCTTTCCGCTCGTGTCTGATTGCCGTCCCATCGGACAATGAGAGTGAGGAAAGAGAGTGTACTGGTGCCTGAGCACATACTTGTGCACTATAATATCTCACGCGCCGAAAGCTGGTCTCCACTGAGATTGACCGCCTTTGCGGAACGGTAAGGAGGATTATCATTCACTCCTAAAAACAACTCAGATTGTGTTTAAACGCAAGAATGTTCAAACAACAAGGAATGAATTATTCAATTAAAATAATGCTACATTGATTGATAATGTATTTACTCAATGGCAGACTCCATTGTCATTAAATGCAATAATAAAAAGAAACAAGTTGTGCATCAGCAATCATCCATCATTATTGTTTCCTTAATTGCAGTTATTGCAAAGGCAATCAAAATAATAACAATTAATTACCACAATCTCGATACTTACAACTAAGTAAATAGTATGTTTTCTAGCTATGTTTTATTTATCTTTATTTTGTTTGGACTCAAAACACTGGAATTTGTTTTTGTTTTTCTAAAAGAAAATGACTGCTTTGACCTACAGGAATAAAACTAAATATTTATAAATGCGAAGAAAATGTCAAACGAAAAGAAAGTTATGGGCAATTTTTTACAGATTTTGTCATCTGAAATCATCAAAATGTTCAAAAATAACGGTTTAAAACTTCAAGCCGACATTCTACTAGACGTTAATTCTTCTATATGAGGGTCATATCGGACATAACTACAGAGCTAATAAGTTTATTGTACCCTCTAAAGTCATATCTTGACATGTGATTGGATACATGCAATAAAATCCAAAAATACACAGTTTTTTTCGCCTATTTTTAACGAAATCTAATCTTAGACGTACACGAACATAATTAATGGCTAATTAAAATTCCTTTGAACATTGGCATGGCCAAAAATCTTAAACACATCTACTTAAATATAAATCACTCTACATTTAGTCTTAAGCTATCATATTGTTTTAGAACCTAGTATAAGATCTACTGTATTGTGCAGAAGACTCTAAAACTTGAAAATTATATTTAATTTTGTACTAGGTATGTAGTTTTGTACTAAATAAGTCTATAACAAAGGGTCTTAATCATAATGATTACATTGTAATATGAAACTAAAAGAAAATTCAAAGTACTCATGACCTTTTCCGTGAATCCTACGCCACGTCACACGTTTGCCCACAGCCAACAATCATTGACAACAGTTGCAGCTATGGAGACACTATCACGACTCACGTTTATCAAGTGTCTACGTCAGATCGCGTGATAACGGTCTGTCAGGAATACTACGAAGATGTTTTTTGTTAGTTTTTGTACTGTGCCGAGACAATCGTGGCGGCTTTTTGCTTTGCCGTGAGAAATGAATCTGTGACGTCGGTGTGTGAAGCCATCATGCACAGACAGAACAAGTTTCGAAAGGGTAAGTGGCTCATATTTTATAATTTATTTTTGGCTCTAGGACAATTCATGTCGCTTTCCTCACGATGTTATTAATAATAATACATATTTTTACTGTAAGATATGTGTTGCTGTTGTAGGAATTTTCTTTTGTTTTTCGCGTCGACGAAAAATTCGAAGACATGTGACATCTACCAACCCGCACTGGGGCCACGTAGATTACAGCACGCCTGTGTCCCAGCAGTGGGATCATTATTAGCTGATTATGTTATGAAGACGAAAACATTGTTTCTAGTCGTTCTATTGTTTGTTGCCCCTAATGTGTTATTTTTACAGTAAGATGACGTCGTGTATCTCAATAATTGTTGGGATTTTCTTTTTGTTTTTCACGAGGTTTTAAGGAAAAGATCAGAATTTTTGTGGTCGTTCCGTAGTTTGTAACCTATGATTAAGTAATTTTTAATTTAATGTCTGGCTGCTGTTTTTGTGTTTGTGTGTGTGTTTTGTGTTTGTGTAAGCTATTGTTTTTGTTCTGATTCACTATGTTTCTGAGACTGATACACTGATAATAATAATTCTGTAAATTAAACCGCTCTATATAACTTTTTTCAACACACTTGCTCGTAAAGTGGCTCTTATTGAACCGCTTTTAGGTCCATAATGCAGTGTATTAAAAACGCGTGCTTTTTCTTTACTTTAATCCACATGTGCTTTATTTCCACAGATAACTATTTACTAGTCGGAGATGCGCGCTTTTTTAATCTCATTAATTCCCTTTTTTTTAAATAGTCAGTATGGAATTATGATGTAATAGAGTTCTGTGTGTGTGTATTTTATGGTCTTTACGATATCGTTTACAAAAAATCTATAATTTATTTATATGTTGAGGTCGGTCAAACTGCAAATATGCAAAAGGAAAAAATAAAGATATTGTCATTCTGTCTGCATTCTTACTTTTACCATTTTTCATACATAAACTACATAAAAAAAACGATGAAATCTTGATATAAATTACTAAAAATTGTGTTGCGACGTGACACTTTTTAGTGCTGACCATAGATACGTATATAAGAAGGTGTTGACCGTCCACCCAATTTCCTTATTTCGATCAAAACTTGCATACCTACAGCCTAATCGATATTTGCGATAAATGAAATAAATAAAAAATTAGAAACTGAATAACAACTCTTATAACTAACAAAAAGTATTGAAAGTGTTTGCAGAATACCCAATTTATGGAATTAATTTATCATCATTCTCAAACAAAATTTTACTAAGCCTACCTAATAAATATATACCTACTGGGAATTCTGTAGGAAACTATTAGAAATTATCAAAAATAAAATCCACAATAAATAATAGTTGTTCAATAAATTAAAATAATTCTAAACAGCGAGCGCATTCCGAGTAAATTCAAATATAGAAATATTTCGGTGCGAAATTCAATAAATGAGGTACCTATGGCCTGGCTGTTATTGACTCTGTTTCTGAAGTGAAATGTCCAAAAAACGATTGAAATGACAATAGAAAAGCATAAATCATTATTATAAACAAGGCTTATTGTATTTACTGCTTAAAATACTTAATTTTATTTAATTTCCAAGTATCGATTACATTCGTCATATTATCAATCGAAATTTAAAAAAAAAATCGTTTGGAATAATCGCTTTCGTACATCATTGCAATAAAAAAAACAATAATGGTCGGCGATTTTGAACACAAATTGAGTACCTAGTGGTAATGATTAATACGTATTATTGGACCTGTGTTTGAATATTACGTTAAGACCTGGGCATTTTCGCGTTGTTCACAATATTTTCAATAATATTTGTCACATTTTAAATCTTACATTTAACTGTGTGTGTGAAATTTGTGAAAAGTAAAAAACACGCACGATTGGCGCGAAACTTCGACATTAGATATCCAAAAACTTCATTACCACTAAGTACTTATTTACCTTAAACTATGGATAAATTCGTCAAATAATTAAATGATGTTGATTGAGACGATGATTCACAGCCCCTGTGGTGAAGTTAGGGTGTTCGAAATCTCCAATTTTTATGTTTTTTAGCCTCGACCACCACTGTCATCAAAATGGCGAGTATCGTATGACTTGAATTTATACAAGGAAAATTAATAATAGTAAACTTGTGCGCTAAATATGAATATATTATGAGGTGTTTATCCAACACTCCTAATTAACGCACATTCATTAAGATTTGATGTAGCATAATAATTCATTCTCAAACAGATTCGTGTGATCGGGGCGGATCGGTTTTGTTAGTACCATAGACCAATATAATATTTAAAATGAGAGTCGGTGCTTTTATTTACAACTGCGCGCGCATCGCTAGTGCTGCTTAGCACGGCGGCGCGCGGAAAAACAAAACTAGCGCGCCATTTTCCAAAGAAGTTAATATTTAACAATACAAGTCTGTGTTTTCCCTCGCAAGTGTGTTGAAAAACGTCGTATGAAACGCGTGTGCATTGATCATTAGACTCTCGGCTTTCTTATCGCACTCGCCTGCGGCTCGCGCGAATAATACCGCCTCGAGCATAATGATCAACATAGCACACATGTATCATAATGTACTATTATCGGAAAACAACACAAAATTGTATGATAGGTATTGTTTTCCCGCGCGTTTCCTCTCTCGCAGGACCAAGAAACAAAACACATTCAGCCTCGTTGCGCTCATTTTCACAGCAAGAAGGTTCCACGCAATAAAACTCCTTGCATCATTCCGTCCTTCATTCCCAACAAAGTTTACAGCTAACATACTCGCTTTAATTACCCTAATATATTCTACACTTAAACGACACACGTAGACACACTATTTCGCAGATTTATACCCCCGAGTGAAGTGAACCCGCTCGTAAATCCCTTTAGCGCCTGCGCCCACTATCGGCATGGCCCGGCAAGGGATTTTTATGTGACGAATAAAAATGTAACTTAATTGTATGACAATAAAATTGAAATTTAAATGATAATCATCGTAGGTGCAAAAACAAAGCTAGGAAATCCTTAGACATGACGTGTCATTGAAATTTCAATTTTATTGTCATACTGTTAAGTTATATTTCTATTTGTTTCACAAAAATCCCTTGCCGTGCCGTGCCGACAGTGGGAGCAGGTCCTTAACAGTTGGCCCACAAACGACGCAGTAAAAAATTCATTAAATGTGGTTTTACACAAGAGGCGTTAAGATGGCTGCTCTTAGTCTATGTTGGTTCATGTATTATATTGTTTGTGGTCAAGATGATGTTTAGAAAGAAGTTGTAACAAGAGAAACGAACAGCGGACTTTTCATGCTTTAGGGTTCTGCCCAAAGGGTGCCAAGGGAACCCTATTACTAAGCCTACGATGTCCATCCGTCCGTCTGACTGACAGCAGGCTGTATTTCATCAACCGTAATAGGCAGATAGTTGACATTTTCACAGAATGTATAATTATTTCTATTGCCGCTATAACAACAAATAATAATAAATTAATAGTTTAAAAACGCTCGAAAAACACGCGTGCAAACACGACTATGATACGATTTTCTATCATGGAATGCCAGTGCCTATCTTCCGGCTTCACCATCAGATCTTGAAACCTAATCGTGGTCAAAGTTCATTACAAGACTTTTCTAAGAAATCCAAAACAGCTATGATACGATTTTCCATCATGAAGTTCCAGTTCCGGCTCCATCATCAGATCTGTTCGACAGTACCATATTATTGTATTGTCATCAGAACTACACACAGCTGCCAATTTTCATTACGCTACGACCCTTGGAAGATGGTTAAATTAGTTACCTTAGATTTCATTACATCGACCTAATAATTTGAAAGGTATGAAATGTAAAAATGTAAAAGCAACAATAATGTACTGAACTTTCAACATCTTAGTGGTGCTGTCACTAATTCATAGTTATAGCATAATCAGCGTAAAACGTTCCCATTGCTGGGACACAGGGCTCCTCATTGTGAGAGAAAGCGAGCCGTAATACACCACGTGGGCCCAGTGTGGGTTGGTAGATGTCACATGTCTAATGTTGGCTCTAAGACATGCCGGCTTCCTCACGATGTTTTCCTTTGCCGTTTTGAGAGCAGTAGTGATGAAATAATTCACACAAAGTTAAGCTCCTGTCTGTGTTCGAACTTCGAACCTACGACTTACAACTCGTAAGTCGTGGCCGTTATATCAGCATCTTTGCAGGGCCATTTTGAAAGGCCTGTATGACATGTAAAAAAAAACATTAAGGTACCTACTGAACTTATAACATTGGTCTACTTACTCGTGTTGTCACTAATTCATGGTGATAATTGAGTTTAATTATCTGATAAAGTAACGTTGACCTAGTCCCACTTTTGTGTCATCTACGTAAGATGGAGCCAATTTTTTTTGAGACATCACTAATTCGTACACGTAGCTGTAAGTTGCCTGAATACCCTTTTAATATTTATAATCTATCCATATCAACAGGGCCGTCTTAACCATATTGGGCGCCGAGGTGCGAGAATCAGCCTCCGGCCCCCTTACAACACCAGAAAATCGGTTAGGTGCCCAAGTTGTCACCTATTTAGTTCATTAACTTCGAACTGACTAACAACTGGCAAAAGTTGTTTAAGTAGCAAAGGTTCTACTTCAAAAGCTCTTTCTTGTAGTAATAAGAGTCTTGCACATCGCAAGTCGCAAATATGCCTACAGCTGCATGAGGCGTATATAAACAATATTGGTGCCTACATTTCTAAAGGTGTAATGAATATTTGTTCAGTAATTTATAAAACTGATTATGATTACGCATGGTATGTGTAGGTATAAGGCGATTGGCTTGCGCCCCTAAAACCCTGCGTCCGGGTGCCACGCACCCCTTGCACCCCCGGGTAAAGACGGCCCTGCATATCAATGAGGAGTTGCTCCTTTGTACCGCGGGACCCGTTCTTATAATATGTAGTTACACCGGTTGTATCTTTCAGTAGGTTTTTCGTACTTAATCCTAAATAAAGCAGCTAGTTTATGGCGTGCCGGTATCTTATCAAGCAACAATCAACGCGTATACAATGACACCATTTTTATCTTTGAGCAACACGTAGGTACCTCAACATTTTGCCGGTATAAAACATAGTGTCAATACGGTGATTCTAGTTTATAAATACAAAACTTGTAAACAATATGATTAATTAGCAGCGATCGGAATAGGTAGACTATATTTACCTAAACTTCGGAGAACAGAGACAGAAAGTGGAGACTTCCTTACGATTTAAGATTTTTCCCGAATTCCGGGAAAAAAATGTCGTCGTAAGGAAGTCTCCACTTTCTGTCTCTGTTCTCCGAAGTTTAGGTAAATACAGTCTGCCTATTCCGATAACTGTTAATTAGTTACTTTGTTGTGAAATTATGTGTAAACAAGAGTTTTTCTGAATTTTGTTTTGATATGGGTACGTGGGTAGGTACTCTGATAAAGATCTTAGGTCCTGGCTACTTTGTATAATTTGTAATTTTTATTTTATTTTGCGTTTTGTTTGTGCAGACTAAACAATTTTTCTTTCTTCCTTTTTAGATCCTTATAAATTAATGTAAAAGTCAATCGGCTTTTTATCTGTTGCGAACATTTGTTTTGTTATCATGGATAAACTATAATACGGGAATTATGTAAGTGCGACTCAAAAATAATAACTACCTATCAGTCATTTTCACGTTTTGCAGTGCACAATTTTTTAAATCCACATTTTTTTTTCACAACAATCAAAAACGTGATTTTACATTTATTTAGACAGTTAGGGAAATACATAGACTAATTAAAGTTTCAACGTGCCACATGCTACGGAACATCTCGCAAATCTTTCAAAGTACATACCGTTTCCTTTTGATTAAGCAAGAACTAAGAATAAACTCGCGAGTGGAGCGCAAACTCGAAGAAACTTGTGTATAAAATCGAATTATTTACGCCTCACTTTGAACAGTTTGAACCAAGTTTAAATTCTTAGCCGCTTCATACATTGTCTTCCCCGAGTTATTCTTTGCGGCTCCCCCGGTAAATCCCCGAGCATAGGGAATTGAACATTAAGATAGGGTTGCCAAGTCTTAGAAACGAGTAGTCTTACAAACATGACCAGATTTAAAAGCACAATCACCATTTCAGACACCAATCTCCCTATTCATGTCTTCATGGATCTGACCAAGATTATGTCTGGATTTTAAAAGAGACTGTGACCTCTGAGTTTGTTTCGGGCTTTCTCCTCAGAGTATTCAGATAGGAAACCCCGACCTCATCTAGTTTAATACAAATATGATTGACGAGTCAAAGTGTTTGTTCAAACCTGCTTACATAAATAAAATCATTTAATTTTATAACAGTGATGTATAACATAGTACCTACTTAAATAGTTACTACATATTATGTAAATGAAATATTCGTTCCATTATCACCAGTGATCGGAATAGGTAGAGCTATTTAGGTTCATTGACCGCAAATATTGATGTTAATATGGATATTCCACGGGATTCCGACTGATACTACGGGATTTTTACGGGATTTTATCGTCGCTAGAGTGACGCACCTGTTTTTGTCTTTTTCTGCGCCAATAGAATTCAATTCTTTACCAACAGTAACTTCGAAACTAAACTTAACTTCGTAACTAAAAGGGAATATCCATATTATTCTAACCTATGGCAAGTACATAAAACAGCTCTACCTATTCCGATCTATGATTATCACACACAAAACTGAAAGAAATTTATCTAAATACATACTAGCTAATGATCGCGTTGCAGTGCCTTTTTCATTATTATTTTTTTATTAGTCTCCGGCGCGTACCTACACAACAACTTACCAAAGTTTCATCACAATCGGTCGAGCCATTTTCGAGTTCTTTCGAGACTAACGCACAATTGATTTTTATATAAAAGAAGTTATAAATAAAGTATAATGCCTTTTTAATAATAAGGCAAAATATTCTCCATAATATTTATCACGATAATCTGACAATACGGTCAGCAAGAAACCAATTGCTCGTATATTACATTGATACAAGAAATCCCAAGAATATTGGCTCCTTTTTCTACAACAACGAATGACACGACCCTATTGAAACGTCTCAATCTGATATTGAAATATGGCTTCGGCTTGAACATAAAATGCATTTAAATGCAATATACAGGGAAGCCTGTCGTCTCCATAGCATAGTGTAATCATATTGTATTTTTATTGTATGGATATTGGATGCAGAATAATACGGATACATGAGCGTTTTGTCCTTTAAGTTAAAAGAAACATAATAATAATAGTCATCTTTACCGAATTTTGGTCATGGCGGCTAACCTCAGTGGAGACTGGCCATACCTATAGGCGAGAGATAATTATTATAGTGCAAAAGTGTATGCGTACACATAGTGGCACTCACTCTTCCGTCACTCTTATAGTCCGACCGGAGATAGACCAAGAGCAGGACCTTTCCGAGGCACGGGGGCTGACACCGCCAATTTCGAAACCTCAGTAACAATAAGTAATTTTTATCATCATCATTTATCATTTCAGTCGAAAGACGTCCACTGCTGGACATAGGCCTCCACATTGACCGGACAATCCTTCTAATCCTACTAATATTATAAATGTGAGAGTTTGTATAGATGGTTGGATGTTTGTTACTCAATCGCGCGTAAACAGATTTGGATGAAAATTGGCACATAGATAGACCATTTCCTGGATTAACACATAGGATACTTTTTATCCCGATATTCCCACGGGATCGAAACTTACGCGGGTGAAACCGCGGGGCGCTGTTAGTAAGTAATAAGTATGAATAATTTCTCAAAATAGATAATAAAAAAACCGGGCAAGAGCGAGTCGGACTCGCGCACCGAGGGTTCCGTAACATCCGGGTTTATGAATAAGGTTTATGTTTATGAAATTAAATGTTTTTTTTTATTATTTTTATATTTGAGTTGATTGAATAAAATGTAAATTGCGGTTTACGATTTATGACGTATTAAAAAAAAACTACTTACTAGATCTCGTTCAAACCAATTTTCGGTGGAAGTTTACATGGTATTGTACATCATATATTTTTTTTAGTTTTATCATTCTCTTATTTTAGAAGTTACGGGGGGGGGGGGGACACATTTTACCACTTTGGAAGGGTCTCTCGCGCAAACTATTCTGTTTAGAAAAAAATGATATTAGAAACCTCAATATCATTTTTGAAGACCTATCCATAGATACCCCACCCCACACGTATGGGTTTGACGAAAAAAAAATTTTTTAGTTTCAGTTCTAAGTATGGGGAACTCCAAAATTTATTGTTTTTTTTCTATTTTTGTGTGAAAATCTTAATGCGGTTCACAGAATACATCTACTTGCAAGTTTCAACAGTATAGTTCTTATAGTTTCGGAGAAAAGTGGCTGTGACATACGGACGGACAGACAGACAGACAGACAGACAGACGGACAGACAGACAGACAGACATGACGAATCTATACGGGTTCCGTTTTTTGCCATTTGGCAACGGAACCCAAAAAACCCATTGACACTTTGCCCGACCTGAAAGATACATTATACATAAACTCACGCCGTCTTCCTATAGAGGTAAGCACAAACTTGAAAAGATACTTTCAGAATTACCCTTTTCCGTGTCACCCTAAAAGTTTTCTAGAAACTTTTCACCGCCATCGTTGTTCCGTCATGTGAATTGCTAAGTAACCTACTAATTATCCCCAGTTCTACTAATTATATATTCTGGTTGGATTAATTAGGACTTTGTAAAATTAATTCTCTCTAGAGTGTCGTAAATGGAAATAGACGGACTTTACGATTAGTTTATGAATTGGCGTTCTTTAATGACATGTATGCGGATGAAACGGAAGGCGAAGGACGACTTATGAAGGAGAAATGAAGTAACGGGTAGCTGGTAGCACTCTGACGTTTATTTTCACAAGTATAATACAGATGACCAGAACAGAAAACCAGTGAAGAGAACTACCATAGATAAATAATAAACCACATAACATTTAGGTTGTCTCTAAAGGCATAATTTTTTGTTCAACGAGTAGCTGCGTACTGCATCTGATAAGAGATGCCAACCCCATCATATTTTGGAAACGGTAGATTTTTTTTAATGATATACGGGAGAGAAACGAGTATTTAATGAAGGAAAAGCGAACCGAACAGCGAGAAAATTACGAATTATTTCGGTCTGATCCCCAGAACCCCCCTCCACCTCCCCCCTACTCGAGCCCCTGCTAGTACTTCTTCTTAAAAAAAAACTTTATTTAATTTTGTAAAACCCTCTTGACTGTACCTACTGTCAAAAAGAGTAACCTAGATAAAATGGATAAGACAGAGATTAAAACAGAAGATGAACTAGCAGATGATCGAGGAGGGGGCCGGGGTGGAGGGGGGGTTCAGGGTATCAGACCGGAATAAATCAAAATTACGATTTATTCGAAAACATATTTTTGTAAATAAAAAGGCAAAAATATAAAACTTCGCATAATCCTACTGTAGCTTCGCAATCTGGGTTACCATTGGGGAAAATATTCGCCGGCGCCATTCACAATGGGCTCGTGATTTCGAATTTAGGACATCCTGTATTCTGTAGTAAAGCGCCACTGTTCATTACTGTGAGTCTTCAATATTTTAGGTACTTTTATTATAAGACGTATTAACCTTATTTTGCATCCAAAATTAGAGTTTGTTATTACTAGTTACTACCTTCTGCTCGCAACTTCGTTCGCGTGGAAATCGTAAGACACTACAATATACTAAAATACCAGCCACATTTTTATACTTATAATTTTTCTGTAGGTGTTACTACGTTTGTAGTTTTGGTCTTAGCAGGCAAAATATGAAGAGAGTCTGTGCTGGTGATGCTGGAGTCAGGGACGCACAAGTTATCCTTGTGAGGAGCAGCTCGTTATTAGTCATAATTGTTATGGAATTGTTTTCCGTAGTGTTTAAACCATAGATATAAGTTTTTAGATTTCTATAATTTAAACAATTTTTTTTGTTCAAAGCAAATGTATTGAACGAACGTTACATCTTAATAGGTAGTTGTCAGTTTTCATTGTTTATTTTTCTCAAAACAATTAGGTACATGAACTTATAAAATGATATCCTAACTTAAGTAAAAGAATTCATGATTGCACCTACCACTGTTTGTCTCTGCATCACCCAAAGGTTGACTAGTAGAAAATGCCTATAGCATTAAGTCCGCCTCTGTACATTTATGTGCTTGAAGTATTAAATAAATAAATACATTCACAAATTAAAATATAGCCTCGAAAAATTCATCCGCTTCGTGGTAATGTACCCAAGAGACTAGCGGCATTACAACGTTGTATGGCAATGCTTAGCCTCTGGCCAAGACCAGCCCTTGGGTTACAGGAAGTCTCAACCACAGATCTTAGACCTAGATAACGCAAGTATCACGATCTGTATGAAAACCAAGCGTGCCATTTTTTGACTACCTACTATGGCGTCACAAGCACTATTTAGTGATGGGAAAATCAAATCGATTCAAAGACGCCGCCGCGTGCGGCACCCGTCTCGCCCCAGCCCCGGGACCTAGCGCCAGCGTTCACGCTCACACGCTCACCCAGCCAGCAGTAAACAGGACTGAGAGCGAAAGTGGCGGCTTACGATTTTTGTACGTAAGCTGGTGCCATGTTTGGCACTCGAAGTAGTTCATCATCATCATTTCAGCCGAAAGACGTCCACTGCTGGACGTAGGCCTCCCCCAAAGGGGGGGTTTGCCATAATCGCCACGCGTATGGTGGTGGAATGCATAGAGAACGCTGCTGCCCATTCTCCGGTACGACCCTTAGTCGCCTTTTACGACACCCACGGGAAGTATGGGGTGGTGCTATTCTTTAAGTCCGGCACCACACAGACAAGTAGTAGCTCGAAGTAGTTGCTCTTGCATTATCTAGGTGTACCTATACCTGTGATCTCAACCTACTCAAAATACATTTTACGTTATTTTATCTGACACCACATTTACTTACTTAGGTTCTCTAATAAAATAATTTTTCCTTCCTATGAAAAATAATGATCCAGGAACCGTATGTATGCTTTTTACCTTTATAGAGTTATAAGTACCCATAAGGTTTCATGCACGTCAGAATTTTACAGATCATAAACATAAATATGTTTTTATTCACGACATAAAAGTGATTCAGTAGCCATAAAAAGACTTTCTGCGGTTCAAAAGTTTATATGGCTCTTGAGAAAGACTTACCTTAATAACGGAGACTTAAAAGCCGAAAAGTTTTCTTGGGTGCGTGAGTCCATCGGATGCCAACAACTCCTCGGAAAGATGTGATCTTTGACGAGACGAGAAAGAAAATACGTTTATTTTCGCTAGACATAACGCAGAGAAAGAACACAATTACAAAAAAATAACAATTATTATTATTATAAGCCTGTGTTGTCCCACTCCAGGGTAAAGGCCTCCCTTCCCTCTTTCCAGTTTTCCCGGTCTACTGCGATTGTGGGCCAATCCTTTAAGAAGGTGTCCAGCTCATCCCGCCATCTCTTTTTGGGCCTGCCCCGCAGTCGTTTCCTGCCATTGGGGATCCACTGAGTGGTGGCTTTTACATATTGCTGCTTCGACATGCGACAGATATTGCCAGCCCAGTTCCACTTTAGTCCAGCAGCTGTGTGTCCAGCGTCCGCTTTGTGTTTTGGAACGAAGTACAGAGTTCTTAATACGGCTTGTGAGTTTGACACCTAGTATACTTCGTTATAGCCCGTTGGCAGACTCCAAGTGCGAACTTGTGACACTTTGTAAGAGACCAGGTTTGCATTCCGTAGGTGAGGGAAGAATGCACATGTCCATGAGCTTTCGTTTTAGTGAAAGCGGGAGAGGTCCTACCATGGGATGTTTCATCGACCAATAGTTCTTCTAGGCGTTTTCTGTGCAGCACGCGACTTCTTTGTCCTGTCTTGCCTGGAAGGATACTATTTGGCCGAGGTAAATGTACTCATGGTATTCAACCCCCAGTTTCTACGTTGCGTTCGGTGATGTTCGTCATCAGCTTTGTTTTCGACATGTTGACCATAAATCCAACTTGAGCAACAACTCGAGCATTTGGCCTAGCTGAGCTGCTGAGGAAGAAAAGAGGACACTGTCGTTCGTTTTTCGCAATAAAAAAAATAACAAATTAGGGCAAATATGCATCACATACACGCAAAGCGCTCAGCATAATGTTAAAAAGCTAAAACCATCTGCCTGATTCTTTCATCGAGCCATCAGAGAGCCTTTCACCTGGACACTCGTTGCTGTGGACGACTTGACAACTTTAAACAAACTCTGCGCTGAGGTCGACCGCAGCAAAGACAATCTCAACAGATGGGTTTCGCGGATGGTTCCGAACGTCAATGTATATGCAGAGTCTCCCCGCAGACCATGGCCCACCTTCTATATCTTGCCGAATGCCCTGTCATCAGCGGGGTAATTCCGAAACGCACTATCAGTAGTAATGGCTTTCATTTTGACAGTTCTACAACATTCATTGCGTTATTTACTTTGTTGAGCAGACACATTTTTCGAACATATGAAGCAATGGATCAGCAATATCCTTCAAAATAATTATTCAGAGAGAGATTAGAGGGAAAGAGAGATTAAGAGTGACATTCAGAGAGAATTAGGGTGCAGTACCCTAATTGCGTAACACACTATCCCCCCCCCCCTCCCGTACGTGGTCGCGAGCGGACGTGTTTTTATGTGCTCCGGTATTTTTATCTAAAATAATAGTAAATAGTGCGATATCAATTATAAGAGTCGTTTATACTGTGACCAACAACAATACCTTCAAAACAGTGCATAAACCATACCTGTGCTTGAACAATTACTGGAGTTATCGTTGAAAACATTTTAAAGGTGACGGTATCGTGCAAAGTGAGTGGCTTCTGCAGTCGAAGGACGCGGTCATTAAGCACGCCCAATTCTGTTACTTGTAACTTGGGATCACCAATTTTAACGTACATACGTTAAGTCCAGTTGGCGCCGAGTCGTAAGCATTCGACTCGCTAACTTCGGAATCGAAAAGTCGTGACTTCGAACCCGCCGTGAAGTCGAACTTTTTGTTTTTTTAATTCACTTTTATTTTGATACAGTAGTGTCTACAACACTCTTTGACACTATATTTATAATTTTACGACAACAAGGAAGGAGTCAAATATGTTTAAGACACCGCCAAAATCTCCTATGGGACTTGCTAATCCGTCACGCTCTGAGTCTGATTTACCAAAACTATGCGTGGAAGAGGGCTTATTGCTAGATGTCAGCCCTATTAACATTACTCAGAGAGCTAAGCGTCGTCGACCGTCTAATGATAGTGGCCACTTGGGCAGCTTTGCCGACAAATTCTTGGATCTAAAGAACGAACTTAAATCCGACCTCAAGGAATTGATAAACGATTTAAAGCGTTCACAAAACTCTCGCATGGACACCTTCGAAAAGCATATCTTAGAAATTAAATCTCAATATACAAAAATAGAAGATACAACCAAGGAAATCGAAAAGTCAATGACAGCAATATCATCTGAATTGACTTTTTTAGAGAAGAAAATCGCTAAGCTTGAATTAGACCGTAACGAGATGGCAAAAGGGCTAGTTTCCATTGAAGAAAAACTGGATAATATTGATCGCAGTTGTATAAAAACTTGTATCGAGATACGTAACGTACCTAAGAGTCCAAAAGAAACGAAAAACGACTTGTACACTTTGGTTCAACATCTGTCCAAAGCACTGGATACTAACATTCAACTCTCGGACATACGTGACGTTTCAAGATTGCCTTCTAAAAAGGAAAATAAAACCTCCAATATCAGCATCGAATTTTCGAACACCCTACATAGAAATAATTTTTTAATGGCCGCCAAACAGTTTAACAGGGAAAACTCCAATAATAAAATTAATTCAACTCACTTAGGCTTGGAAGGACCTCGAGGCCCTATCTATATTGCTGAACAGCTTACCGCCCTATCCAAAAAGCTTTTCTATACAGCAAGAAACTTCGCCAAGCAGAATGGGTACGCCTATTGCTGGACGTCAAATGGACGTGTAATGTTGAAGAAAAACGCTGATAGTCATTACATTCTGGTAAAGAATGACCAACACCTGCTGCAAATCTCGCAACTTAGCAATGATCAACAACTGTTGCAAACGTCTCACCCTAATGATGCATGACTCTTAATCACGCTAGCATGTTTTAAACTGAACTTATTTTTCTCATCTTATATAATTATCTTAGAATATAGTAATATTAGTAACGTTTGCTTGTATACGTTTTTAATGTTAAATAGTCTCAACTCACACTCACACTATCTTACTCAAACATTTATACACTATACCTACAACTCATGTCACTCACACATAACGCGCTCACTTTCCATTCAACATATTAACACATACGTGCTTTCATTCAACTTATTAACCAGGCCTAATTTGATGAACTCGGTCAATATTGTAGACAACCATTTAACCCTTACCCTAAAATTAATACCATGTCCGATAGCGTTTTAACACTGTTGAATAATGTTGATGATACCTCAGTATCTGATGCACATACCTGCACACCAGAACAAGTAAACCAACTTTTAGGTAACTCAAACAACTACCTAAAAACGTTTTCTCAAAACATTAGGTCTATTAATTGTAACTTTTTAAGCTTGCAAGCATTTTTAAACCGCCTTTCTTTCGACTGCGAAGTGTTAGCTTTAACCGAATGCTGGTTACCTTGCCTGAGTAATCAGCAAATCCCTGAAATAGACAGCTACACCAGTCACAAAACTACGAAACATAATAACCAGAGTGACGGGGTGGTAGTCTACACAAAATCATTTCTTAACCCCACGGTAGAAGAACCTGACTTTAATAATTCAGCTTCTGGGTTAATAATCAAGACTAACATTGACACAGCAGTCCTATGCATTTATCGCTCACCGTCTACTGATAATATAGACAGATTTTTAAGTGCGCTAAATGACATACTCCCCACCCTACGCGAATTTAAAACTGTTGTTTTCACTGGGGACATTAACATTGACATTGGGTCACCCTTGCATACACGCTCCCAAAACTACTTAAACTGTCTCGCATTTCATGGCTTTCTACCTGCTCATGCACTTCCGACAACAGGAAACAACTGCCTTGACCACACTTTTATGCGAACAAATTGTCCTGCAACAACACTAATTTTTGAGTCCACTATAACTGACCACTACTCCTCCCTAGCATGCATCAAAACTAAAAAAGTGCGCACAAGAGACAGCTACACTGTTACTAAAATCGATTTTGAAAGCCTAGACAAATCTTTCGAACAGATGGATTTCACCCCTATTCTATCAATAAAGGACGCAAATGCTGCTACTGATAAATTGGTAAACTTAGTGTCAAAAGCCATATCGGAGAACTCAACCAACTCAATACAACCAGCGAGGAAAAGGGTGCTCAAACCTTGGATGACTCCTGGTTTGTTGAGATGTATTCGCAACAGAGATACACTTCACAAAAGGCTTAAAGTGTCACCAAACAACGAAATCCTCCATATGACCTATAAACGTTACAGAAATTTCTGTACTAAACTCCTAAAAAAAGCCAAAAGGCAATACGACAGCGAACAACTAAAAAATGCAGGTAAAAATTCTAAGGCGCTCTGGACTGTAATAAAAAACATAACTTACTCTACCAAATCAAAGCACTCATCTACTAAACTATTACTTAATTCACATTCCCCAATTGATTCATGTAACAAAGTAAATGATTTTTTCGTCAACATCGGAAAGGAGCTCGCTGATAAAATCACCAGAAATACTGTACAGCCACCACAAACGACCTCGTCACAGACTCCTACCAGCTTGTCTTCCTTTGTCCTCGAAGAAACCGACAATGATGAGATCCTGAAAACTATCAATTCTTTAAGATCTAGTGCAGCAACTGGCTGGGACGGGATCTCACCTACCATTTTGAAAAGGTACTCTGGTACTCTGGCACCTATTATATGCCATATTTTTAATCTCTCTTTTCAGACCTCCGTCTTTCCCACATCATTAAAAAGGGCAGTTATTCACCCCATCCTCAAGGGTGGCGATGGGAACTTAGTCAACAACTATCGACCAATTGCAGTGCTAAGTGCTCTGTCCAAAGTAATGGAACGCCTCATCAATAAGAGGTTACTTAGAGCACTTTAATCTTATTTCACCACAGCAATTCGGTTTTCGCGTAAATAAGTCCACCTCTGATGCTGTACACGAATTAACGACTTTTATTGTTTCAAACCTTAATAATAATAAAAAAGTACTTACAGTATTTTTAGACCTCGCGAAAGCGTTTGATACCGTTCCCATTAAAACCCTTCTACAAAAACTCGAAAACATAGGTGTCAGAGGTCCACAACTCCAGTTCTTCCAAAGTTACCTCACAGGTCGAACGCAAGTGGTTAAAATAGGAAACACCGTTAGTAACGAGCTTCCTATTGAGTATGGGGTGCCACAAGGGAGTATCCTTGGTCCTACACTGTTTCTGATTTTTATCAATGACCCAGAGGTCAATCTAAATATTCCAAATTCTAGTATTGTAACTTATGCAGATGATACCGCAATAACTTTCTCCGCAGACTCCTGGTCAGAACTTCAAATTAAAGCTCAAAGGGGTCTCGACTCCACCCTTGACTGGCTTTTGGCTCACACCCTAACACTCAACACAAGCAAAACTAAATATATCACTTTTTCTGTTAGTTCAAAATCCCAGCCAAAAAATAATCTAACTCTCACAGCTCACACATGTCTCACACAAACTACACTAAATTGTAACTGCGCTCAAATAGAGTCTGTAAATAATATAAGATACTTGGGCGTAATTTTAGACAATACCTTAAACTTTAAGGCCCATGTGGATATATTGACCGGCAGAGTGCGTAAGTTGATGTTTATTTTCAAAACGCTTAGAATTGTAGCTAACCAATTTATTATCCGCAATGTCTACTATGCGCTCTGTCAGTCAATTTTATCCTACTGCATTTCTTGCTGGGGTGGTGCTTCTAAAACCACATTGCTTCCATTGGAAATTGCACACCGAGCGATATTAAAAATTGCAACCTTTCGTCCTATTTTATTTTCAACCACTCTGTTGTATAAAGAATGCAATGTTCTTAATGTACGACAGTTGTTTATTTTCCATGCAATCTTATCTCAACATCACCTTACTCCCTTTGTTAAACTTAAAAAACGACGTAAAGATTTAATTTGTTCCCTACCACAGCCCCGCTTTTCCTTTACGAAAAAATTTTTCTATTACCTTGGCCCTTTCTTGTACAACAAAATTAATGCAAATATTTCAGTATACTGTTTATCCGTTCAAGAATGTAAATCAGCAGTCCGCTCCTTCCTACTAGACAAAACGTATGACGAAACTGAATCTTTTCTTCCACACTGAATCATTTGTCTTTTACACTATCATAAGTATACACGCTCTCATACTCTCAAAACACAAAAACACACACACACACCCCTGTTTGTACAGGCACCCTTACGAGGACCTTGTTAATCCTAGAACGAACCGAGGACCCTCCAAAAAACTGGTTTAAACACCTCGCGGGCCTTTTAGAATAAGATAGAAAGAGACAGGTGAATCAATCTATAGTGATGAGCTTATTGGGATAATGCTATCTCAACATTTTTCTGTATGAATTTCGGCTATCATACTGAGGACCTGAAATACACAGCTAAACGTGACCAGCGATGCACATAAGAGGACTTTGTGTGAGCAAACCGGGGACCTCTTCCGTAAGCCCTGGGACGTCCTTCCGAGGACGTATTTTTACACAATATTTCTTATAGCTTGTACAAAGTGCGGACGTTGTGTTAGACTTTATATCACTAAACCGAGGACAGTTTTTCGCGTAGAACTTGTATAAACCGAGGACCTGGAAAATCTACCTACCTAAAACATTTTACGTGTAAGATAATAATTATATCAATGTAAGTAGAATGCTCCGATTTATTTCTTACACACTTTTTCTAAAATGAAGTACCAAGCGAGGACGAGTCGATGTCTTTGCCTTTGTCGGCGCTTCTCAAAGGATTATTATTTTAGTATCAGATGCTGCAGCCAGAGTCGTCTCTTCATGACGGTACTCCTCAGCACTTGATAGCATCGTCTTCAAATTTGGCAGAGGCGTTAGGTTTATGTAGTAAAACTAAAATAATTACCAGTCTGTGCTGATGCTGCAGCGAGGGTCGTTTCTTTATGAGGGAACTCCTCAACAGTTGATAACATCTACTTAAAATTTGGCACACGTGTTAGGTTTATCTAGCAAAATCAAATAATTACCAGTTTGTTCTGATGCTGCAGCTAGGGTCGTTTCTTCATGGGAGAACTCCACAACAGATCGTATTCAAATTTGGCATATTCATTAGGTTTATGTAGCAAAATTAAATAATTACCCGTTTGTGCTGATGCTGCAGCCAGGGTCATTTCTTTATGAGGGAACTCCTCAACAGTTGATAGCACCGTTTTTCAAATTTGGCACACGTCTTATGTTTATCTAGTAACACCAAAATAATTACCAGTTTGTGCTGATGCTGCAGCCAAGGTCGTTTCTTCATGACCCACTCCTCAACAGTTGATAGCACCGTCTTCAAATTTGGCACACGTGTTATGTTTATATAGTAACACCAAAATAATTACCAGTTTGTACTGATGCTGCAGCCAGGGTCATTTCATTATGAGGGAACTCCTCAACAGTTGATAGCACCGTCTTAAAATGTGGCACATGCCTTATGTTTATCTAGTAACACCAAAATAATTTCCAGTTTGTGCTGATGCTGCAGCCAAGATCGTTCTTCATGAGGGAACTCCTCGACAGTTGATAGCACCGTCTTCAAATTTGGCACACGCGTTATGTTTATCTAGTGACACCAAAATAATTACCAGTTTGTACTGATGCTGCAGCCAGGGTCATTTCTTTATGATGGAACTCCTCAACAGTTGATAGCACCGTCTTCAAATTTGGCACACGTCTTATGTTTATCTAGTAACATCAAAATAATTACCAGTTTGTGCTGATGCTGCAGCCAAGGTCGTTTCTTCATGAGGGAACTCCTCAAAAGTTGATAGCACCGTCTTCAAATTTGGCACACGCGTAATGTTTATGTAGTAAAACTAAAATAATTACCAGTTTGTACTGATGCTGCAGCCAAGGTCATTTCTTTATGAGGGAACTTCTCAACAGTTGATAGCATCGTCTTCAAATTTGGCACTCGCGTTATGTTTATCTAGTAACACCAAAATTATTACCAGTTTGTACTGATGCTGCAGCCAAGGTCGTTTCTTCATGAGGGAACTCCTCAACAGTTGATAGCACAATCTCCAAATTTGGCATACGCATTAAGTTTAAGTTGTAAAATTATTTTTATTATCAGTTTCCATGATCCCGCAATGTGTTAATTAGCAAAAAAAAGCAATAAATCGTCGTAATTGTCTAAACTTGCTGTGGAGTATCTTAATTTGACAGGAATAAACTAAGATTTATCTTGTCCTTTTCTTAATGAAATAGAAAGAAAAAGATGCACTGAACATAAATTTAGTTTAGTTTGTGAACAAGGGAATCGGCGCCATTAAGTTATTCAGTTTTCATGCTTCCCAAATTATTTTGATCTCACTTAATAATATTTCTTTGATGTTTTCTAACTAAGCATTGTGTTATGTAATTTTATGTCAAGTTTTTAGCCCAAATTATGTCGATCTCTTTTAATTATGATTTCTAAAAGTCTTTTTGTTTGAGTCGTTTTCTAATAACTGTTATGTAAGTTTTCTAATCATGCTTTTCAAAGATGTTACTGCAACTTGATGATTATTCCTATAAGTAGATCATGTAAAGTTTATGTGGTTTTCTTTATTACGTTCATGTTCTGTATTTCTTTATATTTGCTTCAAATCTTGCTGCAGACATTTCACCTAGGAAGGCATTTACTTTAGATTCTTTATGAAAAGCACACGTATTCAGCTCCTACGACAATACAATATTTTATGGTGCAAATCATAGTTATATAATACTAGCTGTCCCGGAAAACGTTGTTTTGCCATATAAATTATTTCTAGCTGCTCAGCGCTACTTCGTTCGCGTGGTGTCCTACCCTACCCCTACCCTACTCCTACCCTACTCCTACACTACTCCTACCCTACTCATAGCCTACTCCTACCCTACTCCTACACTACTCCTACCCTACTCCTACCCTACTACCCAACTCCTAACCTACTCCTTCCCTACTCCTATAAATAAATAAAAGTATTAAAAAAAAGTATCCTATATCCGTCTCCTGGTTCTACGCTACCTCCCCACCAATTTTCAGCCAAATCTGTTTAGCCGTTCTTGAGTTATAAATAGTGTAACTAACACGACTTTCTTTTATATATAGATAAGCGAGCCTAGGTACTTAGCACATACTGCAGAAGAAGCCTGATTATTCCTCGTGCACCTAGTAGCTACTAACAATTTGTTTAAGGATTTAGTCTACCTTCGATTTCCTCCTTCATAATTTTATTTAAATGATAGCATATAATTTGTCTTCTTCACACGAGGAAACTGTCGAAACGAGGACTAGAATACACACTGTTCGGAAAATCTACCAACCGAGGTCTTAAATACACATTGTCTGGAAAAGCTACCTAACCGAGGACTTTTGTGTTAAAGTTAACACATAGGTCCTCGGATAATACAACAAACATGAAATGAGTGTAAAGAGTGTGTGTATGAGGCGACAGTGGCACCATCTGGTGGATACACAATGTTTGTGTAAGATTATGAATAATCTTGATCAAACCGAGGTTCAGACAACTTTTTCGTATTAAGTATATAGGAAGACTCAAAATCGCTTGCAGAATGCGAATCTTTGGTCAAGTCAAACCGAGGACCCTCGAAAAGGTCCTCGCTTTGAAAAGGTCCTCGGTCGTGCCTTGTGTATTCATACGCACGTCCTCGGATGGTACTTAAAACAAACACACACATACACCCACACCCACATACACATACACCCACACAGCAAACTTACTCATATCTGATATAGACTTTAATACTTTCAGGCATATTCCATATTTGTTTGTTTTATGTTATTAAAACTAATATCATCATTTTTTTATTGTAAACACTAAGCAATTGATTTCTCCATTCTTGAGGGATACGGCACTGTTTCTCTTTACTACAGGCTATTATGTAGCCTATCTAAGAGGACAGTACCCCAACCATTTATGTTGTATACCAGTGTTCATTTGTAAAGTGCAACTGTTTTAATGTATTTACTGCAACACCTTTTATGCAATAAAGTTTTATTATTATATTATTATATTACTATCGATTTTGCTAAATATAGGTACCGCTTCTTGAAGAAACCGTAGCTTACATAAACTTGATTGTATTTTTGAATAAACATATCAACCTGTTTTTTGTGCCAATTAAGGAACGTCTGCACTACACTTACTCAACGCTAACCCCGAGTAAAAGTCATTGACTGCACAAAACTATTAACCTAAAGCGGCGTCTGCGCAAATTACTCGCGCGTCGACATCTCGATTATGGACATGACCAGATCATTAAACAGAGACCGCTGACCGACGATTGCCCTAAATACTGAAACGTATAGACTATGATTAATACCTTTAGAAAGACACAGAAGAAAATAGAACTGTAATTTATCTTTGTCTATGACCTCTCACGACGAGTGCGAAGGACGCAAAGATTAAAAGTAATTTACTATGTGTTTATGCTACTTAAGTACCTATTTACATGTTAGTCCGATATTAACTAAATGATAAATTATAATGCATCTGTTTCCTTTAAACTCTAGTCTAATTTAGCTTTAACTAGATTTTTGACGTCACATATAGATATAGTCTATTCAAAAAGTATCTGATGAAAATGTAATCAAACCCTGTTTTGGTTGAATTCTTACGCAATCACTAAAGGCAAGTGTTAATCCGGCAATTATTGTATGAATAACATTATTAAACACATATTTATTTAAAAAACCAGCGACAAACCGGCTCTGTTTCGCATAGGGTCGTAGCATTATGCTGAGCGATGGCCGTTTTGAGTGGATGTGACACATTTTTTCCCCTAACTTGTTCTTTTTGTTGTGTTTGTGTTACTCTGCGTAATATTTACCGCAAATAAACGTATTGTATTTCTTTCTTTTCATTTCTACTTCTAAATTGATGACAATTTCAAATCATCGACAAAAATTAAAGTTATAAAATTAACCTCAATTATTGCCAAATGAAAAACATGTGATTTAAAATAAGAATTTTCGGTTTAATTTTTAAAATAGTTACATTAAAGCATTCAATTTTAAAATGGCACTACAAATTGGCATCCAAATGGCACTACAAATTGACATCCACATTACGATTTCGGATCCATTTGATTACAATTTCATCAGTTACATTTGGAACAGACTATAAACAGATAGACACTTCGATATTAAATTCCGATCTCATTTTATCTGTAAGTCTGAATTTCACAGAAAGTTAATCGAAGTTGTACTTGAACTTGATCAACGTGTTTGGTAAGTTTAATACTTTTGATATTACGAGTATCTGCAGTAAATTTTATTTGCGGGAAACTTCGTCTTAGATCTGACACGATATCGAGATGACTCGGCTAACATGAACGCTGGATAAACCCATAGATTAATTGACTGTTATGGAAATTATATCTGCTAGTTTGCTAACTTTTTAACAATCTCAGCAGTTAAATTTCAAAGACAAACTTCGGGCTTACCGGACTTGGCAAGATGGATAGTAATTTTGCTGAGTAGTCTTAGCAGTGAAGGATCACTTTAAACCCATAACATAAGGAAAGATTTATTTACTTTGTCAAACTAATATGTTCTTTCTGAAGGAAGGGTTTATTGACCTTTACACACCTTGACTTCTTCGCAATTTGTTTTTTTTTAATACCATTCCATTTTCTAACTTTGAGATGGTGCAAAAAGTTGGCAGCGTTGCAAATGGCTGTCAAATATTTCGCTGTTTTTTATCAAATAGCCAAAATAACAAAATAGGTGTGAAAACCATAAAAGGTTTCCAAGTGTGTTTGTTTTGCAAGTGAAACTAAATATTTAATATTAAGAAATAATTATTGCAAACCATAGGTAATCAATATTTTATTACTGCCTCATCGGTGGTAGTCGCATGCAGCACTGCTGAACTTGAGCACTAGTGTATAGACTATGATTAATACCTTTAGAAAGACACAGAAGAAAATAGAACTGTAATTTATCTTTTTTATTGTTGGTTGCTGAACTTGAGCGTCCTGCGTTTGATTCCCAGATGGTGCCCGGTTAATGGCAATAAGTTTGCCTCCTGTTACATGGAACTTAAACATAACTGGAGAAATGTGGTACACCTCTGTATTACCTTTCAGGGAATACAGGCGTGATGTTGTCTTCTTATGTTGTATTTTAGTGCACTGCGGAGAGATATTTCACAATTTCTATATTGGAAAATAAATTAATTAAGGGGGCCGTGGCTAAATAATAACAGCCACACAGGTCGATCGATCAAATTAAGCCACACTTGCCGCGGTTGGTGACCATCTTTACATAGCGAGACCCCTCCGTGCCTCGGAAAGCATGTTGGTCCATGTTGGTTCATGTTGGCGTTGCATGTTGTTTCTCCGTTGGTCCCGTGACCACGCACAATGGTCCACTGTAGGACTAAGTGCGAAACCAAACCCATAACTTAGAGAACCGTTGGTCCCGGCTGTCATTTGTGAATCTTTGACAGTCATTACGGGTAGTCAGGAGCATAGTCTGACAAGCAATCTTACCACGGGGTATCGTTTTACCCAGTAACTGGGTTGTGGAGGTCAGATAGGAAGTCGCTCCATGTAAAAGACTGGTATTCAGCTGCGTCCGGTTAGACTGGAAGCTGACCCAAACATCATCATCATCATCATTTCAGCTGAAAGACGTCCACTGCTGGACATAGGCCTCCCCCAATTTTGGGGGGGTTTGCTATAATCGCCACGCTTGGCAGGCGGGTTGGCGATCGCAGTATGGTATGATGGTGTAATGCATAGAGAACGCTGCTGCCCATTCTCCGGTCTCCCTTAGTCGCCTTTTACGACACCCACGGGAAGTATGGGGTGGTGCTATTCTTTAAGTCTGGCGCACCACACAGACAAACACAGTTGCATAAATAAAAACAGCATAATACTTTACAGCACTCTCTTAACAGCAAATATGTATGTAAGTACCTATACAGAAATAAAACATTGTCACATGTAGTCGTGTATAACTTGTTTATCAAACCATTCATATACATTCTGATTGAATGTACTACCTAATGACCTAAAGAACCTAACCTTATCTATAATAATTATATGTCTGACAGTCCATTGCTAATCTTAACGGGACTTACACGCGTTTGTGTGTCAATAATATTATTATCTGTACAAGTTTGTTTTTAATTTTATTTATTTCGTCTGTGATTTTAAGTGGACAAGTGAACTTGATAAATATGCTGAATGGATCGGAGGGAAGTGTTTTATGTGATATAAGTGATTAAGTGATTGTGCGAGAGTTTTTATGCAAAATGAAATGGTGTTGCGGATCCACTTTTCGAAAACATGTTAATGGATTAGACTCTGAATTTGGTAAAGATCTTCATTATAAATATTATTAAGTATCATATAACCATTGATAGTATAATAAACTATGAGTACGTTTTAATATGTTAGTTTTATAGTGCTGTAACGCGATTTAATCAATCATTATACGTTTATTTGAGGAGATTTTGTCGAGATGTTTGTTTGAGGAATATCTTGACGGTACTTCTCCATAAGTACAGACGCCAGCACATCAAGCTACTACAATCTGTCAAATTTCTTTAATACATTTTCAACTTTATCGCTAAAGCATAAGGTTCAAAGTTGATTGGGTTGCCACTAGTGAATAGCCTAGTGCCACTAGTCGATATTTTTTCCATACAAATTTCGGGACAGTATTACTTCACTGTTTGACATTAGTACACACGCCATCACATCAAGCTGTACAGTCACGAGCATAAGTATGTATACATTTGGCTTTATTCAAAGGCGATTTTCTCCTTTAATTTTAATGAAATTTTATGTTATTAAGAACATAGTATTTTCGAACCCATAGGTTTATATGTATAAAGTGTCGTATTTCAAGGTTGCATTCGTTTCCAAAAATCGCAATTGAAAGTTGCCAAGTGTTGACATATTAGTGCTCGTGACTGTACATCGTAGTCCTAGTTCTCCTAGTCCACGCTAGTACATCCAAAGTTAAATATGATATCGTTTTGTCTAATTATTAATTTTGTCTGAACGGAAACAGAACAGTAAAATAAAAAGCCATTAAAAAGTTATGAGCCAACAAAGATCGTTCTATTGTTAACGTACCTAATTCTGGATGTAGGTAAATAAGTAATAAAAGAACTGTAAAATCTTCAATATCGAAGAATTCCACAAATTTTATTTGTAATTGATTTATGCGGTGGTTTTACATAAAACTCGATTTTCCAAATACTTTTCGATTTTTTTTACGCGCCTTTCAGTTCGGAACGGTGTTACTATGCGTGAGAACTAGACGTTGTGCGTGTAGACTAGCGTCTAACTGCTCATCACTGATACTATCTCTGTCGGACACGAAGCCAGGTGTGACAGCGTGCTTTTTGGCCATGACCACCAGTGAGTTAAAGCTCGCGACTAGTTCCACCTTAATTCAAAAACTTCATCTATCTCTTTTTGAAGTGAAGACTTCTTTAGGCGCGTTGGGCATTTTTTGAGATGGGAAAAAAACCGCGATACTGTTACCGTAACCGACACCGCGCGTGTTTAGTTTATAAGACGATTAAAAAAAAACACGTAATTGTTCAAGTTTTCACTTCAGCACTCCCGGAGTGCCACTGCTTTTTTTTTTTTTTAATCATCGCATCTTCACACCTCGACTCCGTTCTTTCGAAGTGACGTTTTATGAATAACGCTGTTGGTCGTCATCATCGGCAGCCTTCTTCGTCCCTCTGCTAAGCCTTCTCGCTTTCGTGTTATGTTTCCCTGCAGGGTATTATTGCGTAACACACTCAGTAGCAATGGGTTTCATTTTGACAGTTGAACAACATTCATTGCGTTTTTTACGTTGTTGAGCAGACACATTTTTCGAACATATGGAGCAATGGATTAGCAATAAGCTTCAAAATTATTCAAATTGAGAATAATAGTGTGTTACGCAATTAACGTGCAGGTCTGCAGTGCGATTCTGTAACTATCTCACCGTAAAAACTTAGGTGAAGTGAGCGTGGAGTGAGCTGTCAATAGTGTCAATTCCTAACAAAACAAACTCACATCATCTAAGTTTTCACGGTGAGATTTTTACAGAATCGACCGGCAGTTCATGTGTTCGAAACTTCACCCTTAAAGTACAATGCTTGTGGCACACCTAATATGTTTAAGGGGCATGCGATGCTGACCTGGGCCTCAAGTCTGCTATTACAATAGTGTCAGAATGGTCTATCATTGATCTCACAATTGTTGATTTTGACAAGTTTGGTAATCTACTAATATAATGGCGTCATTATGACTTTCCAATGGTCATGCAACCACTGACACTCCATTGAAAGAAATGGCATAGAATGGTAATCTCGTACATAATGAAAAATGAATTACTGACTTACGCAGTAATCTGCAAAAATTTTGACAGTTCCTTTGATCAGTGACCTACCATTAGAACGTCATTGTGCAGTCATTGCTTTTAATTCGTTACGAGTATCGTATTAATTTCTGTGCCATTGACCGATCAATGATCAACCATTATGAATTTAGCAGATTACGAACTTTTAGCAAAATGGCAATGGGATGGTGGTGGGATCGTGTTGGAATGACGAATTTATAAAAATAGCAGACTAGGGCCCCTGTAAGAAATTGTTACGCTAACCCTAGATTATAGTATAGTTACTTTAAATAAGTATTTACAGTGTAAACAATTGTTGGTTGGCCAATAAAGGAAAATAAAATAATTTTTTTTATTCAACGTTATACTTATACATATGAGTATAGGAAGACTTGTGGGCTCAACAATACGCCACCTGTTGATCACCAACACCCAAACATGACACAACAGTATCAAGTTAGTGTAATCCGCTCCCTTCGCACCTCCGAGCACATTATTACGTGAATTCTATGTTAACCTTAAATGACCTTTGGTTAATGTATTACTATTAAACGATTTGGAATATTATTTATTACTAGCCACTTTGTACTATCCCACGACTTCGTTCACGTGGATGTCGGAAAACAATACCTAATGTGTCTCTTAACTAATTATTTTTATTTTCTAAAGTGAAAATACTATACTCCTTATAACATCAACTATCTGCCAGTGAAAGTCCCGTCAAAATCGGTTCAGCCGTTTCGGTGATTAGCAGGAACAAACAGATAGATGGACAAAAATACAAAAATAAAAATGTTATAAGTATCTACCCTATATACTTTCCTAAGCATAAAGCTGTTATTTTGACGTTAGAAAAAGACACTTTAATTATATTTATTTGTATATATAGATTTTCACAAGCCTACAATGTCACATTGTAGGGTAAAGACGCAGACAACTGTGATCCGATGTTTTTTATTAATACAAAATAATGAGAAAAAACAGCAATTCTTCTTCAATTCTAGACTTGAGAACCTCCTCCTTTTCTTCGGTTAAAAATAATGCAAAATTTACCAAGAAACTGTGCAAGATATTAATAGAACTTGCAAGTTTTAAGCAAGCCTTTTTAATATTAAAAGAATTACTTAAAAAGTCTTAAGCTACGGATTTGCTAAAACGACGAAGTTGTAAGAATGCCTTTTCGATTAAAATACCTGCTTAAGTACCGACACAAAAATCTAAGCTAATATTTGCGACTAAAGTTACTAGCTCAACTTGCAAGTGAGAGCCGAGAATATTTCAGCTGAAGCTAGGTAACTTAAGGGGCTTACATGACCTAAAGCGCGGTCACTGTCGGACTGCATAGAAAAGAAAGAGAAACTCGATGACACAACACTGGTAATTTATTGCAAAATATGAAGCAATTATTTAATTACAAAAAATCTATTGTATTGACGAACAAATTAAAACACTTAGTATGTTGCTTGTAGAATTATCTGACAAAAAATCAGAATGATTTTATGTATATTAGTATGGTTTTTATTGTAAAAACAAAGTTTTTAGAGGTATCTTCATGATGTTTTTCTATCGTATCAAATTAATTGTATTATGTTTTCCACACAGTCTACCTAGCCATATATCCTGAAGAATATCATATATTTTTCTGGTTTTGTTTACTAAGTCGATCGTATACTTTTATTGTTTCTAAAACTTGCATTTCTTGCGTTTAGGTCCTGTAATCCCCTTAACAGTGTCCACTGGGTGACTAAGTTAAGGCGAAAGCGTCGGGGTAGCCGCGAAATTATTATTTTTTCGTATTTTGCATTTTGCAGTTCAGTATCAGGTTGTATGTTAAATATGATTTGTGACCGTAAAAAATATGTATTTACAGAATTACCATTATTTGAATCATGAATATAACTGTCTAAGTCAAATTGCCCTATTGAATGATAATTTAATGAAATCAAGACTTTTTAGGTGAATTACAACTTAGAGAGTTTATATCAAAATGATTTCAATTATGCAAATAGGTACATTTATATTTGTTCCGGTTGCGAATCATATTTTCATCAATATACAACCTGACACTGACCTGCATATTATAACAGACGTCAGAAAGTTTTAAAAATAACGATAAAAACAAATAACAGTACCTACTTAGAAAGAAACTTTTTTGATATCGTTTTGGCCCTGGCCCAGTTTCAGTCAAGAACTTCCGATCATAATAATGACTTTTTTATATCTTCTAAAGGTATTTCATTTTGCCCAAATGTTTCGTCCGACTATTACCAAAGTATTTCTTTGAGATAAATCCTAATGACATTTTATTTGTGGGTATAATTGAAAGGCGATCTCTTACATTGCATTATTGCCTAACGTGCATTTTGCTGAATTCAATTTTCCATTGATTTAGGGCTGATTTTTCAATCATCTGTTAGATAATTTATTTAATTCGAGGAATAGTTTTGAAATTTTGACAATTGTTTTGTACAAAAACTGTCAAACGTCAATTTTTTTTTTCGAATAAAAGTTATCTGGCGATGGAAAATTCAGCCCTTAGTCACTTTATTTACCTAGATACATGTTCCTCAAGTTCCGCGGGCTAGATTTGCGCATCCCCCTTAACAGTGTCCACAGGGCGGCTAAGTTAATAAATACGAGTGAACGCAACTAAGTTCGCGCGTTCAAACAGTGCCGCGCGGCAAGCTTTACTAGAGTTTAGTAGTGTGAATAATGGAGGGATTAACTCGTTAGCTAGTCCCCACAGTTTTGTTTATTTTTATGGTGTTTTACAAGGTTCATAAAGTATAGTGTTAGCTCGTGTTAAGCGAAGCGTTGATAAATGGGACGAAGTTCGGAGGCTTAAGTCACCGCTTGGAATGTTTTGCGTTACTTGCCCCTTTATTCTTAAACGTTGCTTAAGTAGTGATTACCGACTGCATAACCATACATTTTTGACATTTAAGGGGCTTACAGGACCTAATCGCAAAAAACGCAAGTCTTACAAACAATAAAAGTATATGATCAACTACAGTAAGTAAACAAAATCAGAAAAATATATGATATTCTTCAGGATAGGTATATGCTAGGTAGATAGTGTGTTGAAAACGTAATATGACTAACTTAATACGATAGAAAAAAAAATATTTTTACATTATAAACCATATTAATATTCCTTACCATTTATATGGTGTACATAATAAAGAGTATTCTATTCTAATATAATACATACTTAATGTGATAGTGGTGGGAGATTTTGATAAATAAGTAAAAGAATGATTATTCTGAATTTTTGTCAGATTATTCTACAAGCAACATACTAAAACACTAGTGTTATAATTTTTTTGTCCATTCAATAGATTTTTTGTATATAGATAATTGCTTCATATTTTGCAATAAATTACCAGCGTTGTGTCATCGCGCTTCTCTTTCTTTTCTACATGCAGTCCGAGAAAGACCGCGCTTTAGGTCATGTAGTATTTAGCTGAGATTAAATTCTCGCGTCTTTAAATGAAAAATATCTTGTTTAACTCGGCGTCAAATTATGAATTAGTTTATGCAAGAATTTTTGTTCGAGAAGGCCGAGAATAATAGAAATTCAGTCATGAACTTTTGTAGGTTATGTCTATGGTAATTGCTATTCGAGGAAGTAAAAGGGCAATATTGCTAAATCACATTTTTTTCTCCTGTCCCTTACCTATATGACCGTTCATCCTTCCTTCAGGGGAATATCACAGTCCATAAGCAGTCCGGGTCAAGTTAAAATTAAAGAAAACGGAAAACAATCGAGAGCAACACAAAGCACAAAGCGCAAGCGTCGTGTGATGTGTGACAACAACGGTACAACCTATTATTTTTTATAGATTTGGGATAATAACCCCTTTGCCAGTCATTCATTGTAATTCAAAGTAATTCATTTATTGTTACACTACAATATTTTTACCTCCTTGCAAGGAATACTTCCACTTAGAAATAACAGTATTGTTAATTAATTTACTCCGTTTAATTACATTAACAAACTAAAACTGAATACAATACATTAATGCTGTACACTTGACAGAATAAATATAAAATGGCAACACTAATAGTCAATGAAAAAATCAAATAACTTTTCATTTAAAATATTTTTTTTATCCGGCTTTAACTAATTAATGTGATACTTTGAAAAAACGTAGAAAAATAATAGAACTGCCTTCGTATATAAGTCACTTGTAGACGCTCAAATTAAATTCAGCTAAGATTTCGCCATTGTTCTTTTAACCATTGTTTATAAAATAAACCTCTTAGTGGCAGGCTGTATGTGGGTTCCCGCATGCGTTTAGGCCAGAGATAGATCATGGTGATCAATAACCGACCCTCTTCGGTATTCTTCTTCTTATACAGTATTTTTATCTCACAAAACGACGCGCGCTTTACTTGTGGTTACCAAGTGTTCAAACATGCTGTGAATGTGTATGTAAGCGCAGGAACTCTTGGTTTCGAGACAAAGGTGAAGTCGGAAGTGTGTATGTGTGTGCAAGTGTGTTATGTGCTGATGCTGAATGCTGACGCATCTTGTCTTCACGCACACATTCACAGTGTGTTTGTACACTTGCTTACCACAAGTAAAGCGTGCGTCGCCTCGTGAGAGAAATGTACTATACCGAAAAAGGTCGATTATTGATCACCTCCGACTCTGCAGACTGCAGTAGAACAGTTAACATTGGCATTTAGGTATTATTTAGGTATCTATTAGCATTATGCTGAGCGATGGCCGTTTTGCGTGGATGTGACGCATGTTTTCCACCATCTTGTTTTTTTTTGTGTTTGTGTTTTTTCCCTCCATCATTTTTAACCGCAAATAAAAGTGTTTTCTTTCTTCTTCTATTGCAAAACGTCTTTCTCCCGATGCAACTTCGTAACGTCACATAATATAAGTTACAAGTCTATCTAGATGCTGCGAGTACACGTTTAGCCCAATGTGTTATGCCTATCAAAAAAACTACAGGGGCCTAAAAAGGCCACTTTGGCAGAATCATAAAAGGATAGCATTATGAATCATAATGTTATCCTTTTATAATTCTGCCAAGGTCGCCTTTTTAGGTCCCCAGGTCTATTCAAATTTACAGACCACAAATGATGAAAATAAGTACTTGTTGGGATTCCTCATCTTTATTGAATTTACCTTACATAAGACTTTAATGCCACAGGAACTAAATTGTAAAGTAGCAATCTAGGTGTAAAAATAAAGATAAATAATAGCATCAAACTAATATTATAAAGGCGAAAGTTTGTGAGTGTGTGTGTTTATATGTTTGTTACTTCTTCACGCTCAAACGGCTGGAGCAATTTTGAATCTTTGTATGGAGGTAGCTGACACCTTGGATTAACATATAGGCTACTTTTTATCCCGATATTCCCACGGGATCGACACTTATGCGGGTGAAACCGCGGTGCGAAGCAAGTGAACTTTATAATGAAAAAGATCATGGCGGACTTTTTTTACGTTCGCTCAGAATATAGGTAGATATACAACGAATCACACTTAGTAGGTACACGAAGTTCATATGCATTAAAATTTTAGATATTAGGTATATTTCTGTAAAAGTAAAATTTTTTTTTATCAATGTAACTTGTTACAATCTTTTATAAAAAAAAGTCAAATAAGTGTTATACAGTGCGTTTGTGTCTAACGTCGCGCTGCAGTACAATATTTATTTAACGTAAGTAATATGATACCTCTGATTCCAATTCCAACTTTTCCATTTACAATAGGAAGTATTACACTTTACATAATTAATGTATTCGTAAATGTTTTATATGTATAGACGCCATAGGCTGCACAAAACACCCAATCATAATGTTTAATGCTTTTGGAATAAGATCTGAATGTCATTTATTTGTTCTGTTTATGTTAAAAAAAACTTTTTTACAAAAATAAAAACAACCGACTTCCAAAAAAGACACTAAGTACAAAGTGAAAAATAATTTTCATTTCGGAAGTCGGTGTCGTTGGGTTCGCATCTTCATTACTCGTCACCGACTTCCGAATTTAAAGTTATTTGCTATGTAAATATCAGTGACTGGAAGTCATTAAGTATGACATCATCAATATAAACTAAGTGGAAAAAATACGTATTATTGAAGCTAACTCAAAAACTGCCAAAGTTAATAAAATTTATATGGACCACCCCTGAGGCATACCCCATTAAAAAAAAAACTTTTGAAATCGATTTACTATTTCCGGAGATATCGGGTAACAAACATACAACAACATACAGCCGAAATTGAAAACCTCCTCCTTTTGATTCGGTTGATAATGAAATTTCAAAATGAATCAAATCAAATAAGTATAACTTATGACAGCACTCAGCAGCATCGTTTCATCATAATTATGTAAAATCCAAGTTGTTAGTACTTAAGTAATTAAATACGCAACTTAAACACCAGTGTTAGTATATCCATAATAATTGTTAGTTGCAAAGGTCTTACAACTTTGTTAGTAGGTAAAAGAAAGAAAAGAAAGAAAAATTGTTTATTCTGCACAAACAAAACGCACATTGCAAACAAAAAATATAAAAAAGGCATAATATACACACACAACGTAGTCAAAAGCCTCGTACTCAAGCTTAAAAAATGTTGACAATTTTGTTCATTGCATTGTTTTGGTACATTTGTTTGCTGTTGTGTTGCTAGTTTTTCTATCTGAACAGACAGCTGTGTTGCTGGGGAGTTTGTTGCCCCATTCTTCCCAGGGATAGCACTAGGAAGTTGTGAAGGGAGGGCGTTTTGGGGGACTGTCTTATGTAATTTTGACGTTGTCGGTTCGCGGTTGGTCTGTCGATGGGTGCATCGACAGACCAACCGCGGCAAGCTTAGCTTAACCTGATCGATCGACCTGTGCGGCTGTTATTAGCCACGGGCCCCTTGTAGGTACCCCCTAGGTAGGTAGGATATCACCATTTTTTTTTTTTACAATAATCACATTCCATAACATAACATCACGCCAGTTTTCCCCAAAGGGTTAGGCAGAGGTGTACTTACCTACTAGTACAGACGCCAGCACATCAAGTAACTACAATCTGTCAAATTTCTTCAATAGATTTTCAACTTTATCGCTAAAGCATAAGGTTTAAAGTTGATTGGGAAAATTTGACAGTTTCGTCCCATGTATTAGGCGGCGAGCCATTTGCTATCAACCGGGCACGAATCCAAACTCCGGGCTGCTACTAGAAATGCTTGATGAATACCTAAACCCAATAACACTTTGCGGAACCTGGAAGTCGAACCCGGGACCTCTTGCTCAGCAGTAGTGTTTGCACGAACGAAGCAGTCCAAAATGTGATGACAATATGCGAGTTTACGGTACCGTTGTTTTTTTACCAGTGGCCTTAGTGTGAGTTTGTTCGACTCACGTTCGATTGCGAGCGCGTTAGGGTCAAATCACACCGAGATGGCAGCGAAGCGGCGAGCAGTTTCAGTGTCATATAATTTTAAACTTTATCGTCATTACTATAACACATAGTATCGCTTGAGAAACTTGAAAGGTCGCGCGACCGCCCGCGGCTCCGCGAGCACTCCGACGACTCTAGTTTCTCAAGTGATACTATGTATTATAGTAATGAATATAAAGTTTAAAATTATATGACACTGAAACTGCTCGCCGCTTCGCTGCCATCTCGGTGTGATTTGACCCTTAGAATGTCGTTTGGGAAATTAGGTTTCTCTTAGTGACCACCAGGTGGCGCTATAACTTTTTCCATATAAAATTCTAACGCACTCACAATCGAACGAGAGTGAAAAAAACTCACACTTAAGCCTCAGGACTCCGCTTCGTTTACAAAATAATAGGATTTTAAAAAATACCGAATGATCTAGATTTTATAAAGGATGGTATTTAAAAGTACTTCAATTTATTCCCATTTCATTTACCTAATTTTACCTGTGTTCCACCAAATATACTGAATGTGCACCAAAATATGTTCATTAAAATATGTCATAACGAGCATCTATTTATCAACTGTTGCAAATTTGTAAAAATAGTAATACACCTAATTTTAAAAACAAGCATTTATTTTTTTAGTTTTACTTCAGATAATGCACTGCAAAATGTATTTGAATCAAACACCAATTAATGTCCAATGTAGCTTTATTGGTTTCATGGGAGTGGTACCAGCCCCGTTCCCCCTGGTACCACTCCCATGAAACGAGGACGCACCATTCTTGAGAAAAACAAATTATTGTAACCTAACCTCAAAACACTAGTTTTCAATACAAAGTTGCTTCTGCACGTCTCCGGCGCTGCGGGAAGTGCAGCCCCATCGCCCTTACGTAACAAAGGATAGGCACCCGGACGCCCTTACGTAACAAAGGATAGGCGGGCGGGGGCTGCACTCCCTCCGCGCCTCCGGATTTTTAAATACACCCTCGGGGTAGCAGCCAAAAGACTACGTGGAGTCGGGGTGCCCCGATTCGGTTTTGGGACAGATTCGACCTATTTCAACCAGAAAGTGGGGTACGCTAACTTCCTTCTGAACAGAATTTCTAGGTACATGATTCCCAACGAGCGTCAGGTACTCCCTATATAATTTCCCTTTTCGTTTTTGCCCGATGGCTATGTTTTTGGCTTCTACTGCAGGTGTTATGTATTTCAGCCTGATCGCAAGTCGATGCATACTAAATATTTTGTGTAACATTCAGGAATATTTGGTGCACGATCAGTATTTTTCGGGGAAGAATAAAATAGTTATTGTTACAATAGAATATTTGCAGCGCACTACAATAAAAAAGTGTTATATCTTGGTGTTAATTTGGAATTTGTTTGATGTAACATATTTTGTTGGCCGAGTAGTTTAATTATAGTAAAACAATTAAACGGGTTTAAGATCAATATTTTAGAAATGCATACATAGATGTACCTTTAGATTTTTGGTGAACACAAAAATATTATCCTTTTATAAATTCTAACAAAAAAAAAATCCTAAGCAAAGTTGTTTTAAATTATTTTATGACTAGCTTCTGCCCGCGACTTCGTCCGCGTGAAATTTCTTGTTAACCCGACCCGCGTCGCATCTCATCGCTTGTCCGCGCAATTACTTCGTTTTTGTTTAGCGTTCTTTCCGACTCTTTTTTTTTTTCTTTTTTTTTTCTCTTTTTTCTTTTCTCTTTTTTCTTTTTTTCATAGCGTGGTGTTAAATAGCCTATAGCCTTCCTCAAGAGTTGGGCTATCAAATACAAAAAGATTTTTTCAAATCCGACTGGTAGTTCCAGAGATTACCCCCTACATACAAACATATAAACTTTACCTCTTTATAAGGAAAGGATGGTAATTTGGAATACCATTTTGTTTCAGACCTGCAACTTTTTTCTGTGAGGTATTAAGAAATAAAAAAATAAATTAAAAAAATGTGTTTATTATCTTAAATCTAGATACAATTAAGTTGCCGGGGCTTCCCAGAAAGTAATCCGATACTTACTTGTGATGGGATAAACCTCGCTCTTCCTCGATTAGTTCAATTGTTTCTTTGTGTTAATTAGGTATAAGTTACACATTTTTTTATAAATAAAACCTTGATTTAGTTGAAGCAATATTATCTTACTATCAATGTGCAAGCTATCAAAAACAATTAAATATATATATATATATATCTACTAGTATATAGACGAAGGGAAACGACCAGTTATGTGGCCCAAAATTTTCCGTTAGTTTCTTTCCAATATGGCCGGTGTGTAATTTTGTCGTGCAGCACACCTATTAGAACCTTAGCTAGAATTAACTCGCAAAGTGTAATAACTGTTAACTATAGGCCGACCGCTTAACTGAGACGTTGCCTGAGGTAGCAGCGCGGGCGGGAGGGGTGTGGTGACGTGATGCGAGAGCTCAGTGTTTCGTCAACTTGTGACAACTGTCACCCCTCCCGCACCGCGCAGCTACTTCAGGCAACGTCTCAGCTAAGCGGTCGGCCTATAAGATTTCTTTACTGAAAGACTAAAATAAAATTTGTAGTGAGTTTTTGTGTTAGAAGGTAACTAAAACTTGACATTTGGCTTTACCCACATTTTTATTTAAATTATGTTTTGACTCGAACCCTAGTTGCTTCTGACAAATTGAAAACAACACACACACACACTCATATTGTTTCCATTGATAAATCGAAATGTTCTATTTTTCCGATCGGCATTTTATTGTCACTTCACAACATCTGACGTATAAAAATACGTCTATGCTTCACAATAACACTGGTAATTTAACTTTGTTTAAGGAAAATAGTCGTAACACTTGCACAGGTTACATACATCGTGTAAACGAGACAGCGTTAGTTATATAATATATGATGGTATTACTGACCTGTCTGCTGTGGTCACAATGCAACTGGCCGTATTTTATCAATGAAACTGAACTGCGATCGAACTCCTAAACCGCGTTCAACCGCCATTAGTTTCACCATTTCTGTGGAATAATGGCACTGGTAGCTCTTGAATGCAGTGATAGTCACACTATTAAGAGCGTAGACGGGCTGCATTTTTTCCATACAAACGTATTCCCCTATTCTCTTCCTGGATAATGCTTCTAGAGTAATCATTTTTATTTATAAAAATCTAGGTCTATTGAGGGAACGCCCCTGTCATTTATTTTTTTCAAAAAAATTATTACAAAAATAAATATGATTTCCCGAAAACTTAAAAAAATGCCCCGTTTTTACCTACGTAATCAGACGACTACCAAAGAAATTTGAAAAGTTTTTAAGATAAAAACAAATGATAGGGGCATAGATCTATTCTTCCTTTAAATTTTGATACCAAAAATATTTTAATCGGCTTAGGTTTCGAGGAGAAAACAGGGGAATACGAAACGTCGATCGGTCATGGTTTTTTCTAGGTAAAATCGTTCTGAGCTGCAGTTGTCCCTATCGCACTCTACGGGGGGAGACGCGAGGTGAGGGAGGGTTAGACTAATACGTACACAATTAGGGAAGTGACAAGTGTCGAAGTTTTTATCGATATCATAGTGATGTCAGTCGATATCGACGTTTATCCTATACTGATTTACTAAACCTCGGATGTCTAAATTGACCGGACAATGCTCTTATCAAGTAAATATATATATACTAAAGGAAGTCGAAAATCGTGTTAGTTACACCATTTATAACTCGAGAACGGCTGGACCGCTTTTTATATTTTTTGGATTAGCCGTCCGGAATAGAATAATAAGTTTTTGATGTGAAAACTTCTTTAGCGGCGTTGTACACTTTTTTTTGTAATCGGTAAAAAATGTTAAACTCGCGTCAGGACACGTGACCCTGATCGTAAGATGACACGTGACCCTGATCGAAAAGTATACAGGATCAAATTACAGACAGACAGACAGGCACAGTCAGGCATAGAGAGGAACAGGCAGGCACAGACAAGCACAGACAGGCACAGACAGGCACAGACAGGCAAAGACAGGCACAGACAGGCAGACAGACAGACAGATGTGACGGCACGCTGCCGTCCTTTAACTAGAAGGCCGTTAAGCCTAAAAAGTTGTTTCGGAGAAAATGGCAAAAAACGCGGGAACCGTTGTTTCTTAAAAACTATGATACTTAGGTAAATGATTGTTGGACATATCAATTGATATTTCTTTCTGTTTATCCTAAATAACACTTTCAGTCCAATAACTATTATTAATTACTTTTAAAATTCATTTTTCCTATTATGTTAAGCATATATCCTAGTTATCGCATCTTATTAATGTACTATAAGGCCGTTAACCATACCTTAGCGGCTTTTTAGTAAAGTAATTTATTTAAAATGTTAATCTTCATAATGTTTGTTATATTTTGTTTAGAAATACTTAACTAAAAAGTTGTTAAGTGACATAACTGCTTTATAGTCATGACATTCGCTTCGATTTCAATTTCAATAACTTTCCTAATGAGCGGTTACGGGGCTTTAGATGCTTTTTAGCTAATTGTTGCCAATGTTTCAGGGAACTTCTGTAAACTCTTAACTACTTTACTTAACTAAAAGGTGGCTAAAAATATTTCGCTTGTGGTTAACTTCTTTGTAGTTTAGCATTCATATGGAAATATGTGAGTAATTAATTAAATACAAATGTTCTCTTAAAAATAAAAAGTTTAATTCAACACTTAAAAGGTGAAATAAGTACTTATAATTTTAATAGGCAATAATCAACTAATAACTAATTATGATCTAACAGATCATGAGTTCATTATTTGGCATGAACAATATACTTAATCCATGTTCTTTATAATTCCATTGATTCAACCATTGATTTAATAGAAAACTTCTAACCCGATTATTTAAATAAACTAAGACATCTATGACATTATTATCAGCCATGAGGCAACTTCAGTCTTAATTTATTTAAATAAATCACAAATAAAAATAATAAAACATGTAGTAAAATTGCACACTGAGTAAATAATAAAACATAAAGAGCACTTTCAAGTGTACAAATTAAATCTATCATATCTTAATCCTACTAATATATATATATCCTACTAACTAGCTTTTGCTTGTGGCTTCGCCATCGTTGAGTTTGGAAATTATTCTACGGGAAAGTACTACCGTGGTCAAAAGCATCATACATCCTAACCCTGATCATGATCTACATATGTGCCAAATTTCATCTAAATCTGTACAGCCCTTAGGACGTGAAAGATAACATACTCAATTTCGCATTATAGTATGTCTTAGATACATAATAAACTAAGTATGGATATCAAAGTCTGTAAGTTTGATGTTTGTTCGCCTCAACGGCTGATTGGATTTGATTGAAATTTGGCACACTGGTAGACCATGACCTGGAATAAGACATAGAATACTTTTTTATCCCGGTTGGTCATTCCCGTGGATTAATTATTCTAAATGATATCGTTTACAAACCTCCACGCGGACGGATCCATAAGCAAAATCTTGTAGTTTTATGTATTTAGGAACATAACAGTATCTAAATTAAACACAGTCGTCAATCAACTCAGCTTATTGCAGTCCACTGCCGGACAAAGGCCTCTTCTAGCCCAATGCTACTTTAGTTTGCCTACTCTGCAAGCTATGTCTGTAGTTCCGATTCTTTTCCGGATAATTTTATTCCTGATTTTATCCTTCAAAGAGACTCTGAGCGAAGCTAGCTCCATAGAGCACTGAGCGGCCTTGAATTTGTGGACCAGCCCGACCGTCAATGTCCTCGTTTCGGCACCATATGTCAAGACGGGCAGGACGCACTGGTTGAAGACCTCAGTGTTCAAAAACTCCGTCAAATAATTCTCGTCGCCGGGATGGCGACGAGAATTATTTGACAAAAAGAGAAAGACTTGACCAAAAACTTGTTTGAAGTTTTCCAAATGCTGCCCAGCCCAACTGGATCCGTCTGTCGGCTTCTTTTTCAAAGTTGTGTCTACTGTGCTGGATAACTTGTTATAGACATAATCCTTCAAAACTTTAAGAAGCGGCCCTTCGATGTGGATTGGAATCGTTAAGATGCGAATTGTATATGAATTTTGTCTTGTCCAAATAAATGCCAACCCGCCGAGAGGCTCCATTTCGGCTGAAGAGTCTGAGCCAATATGACGATGTCATCGGCAAATCGAAAAAGACGAACAGACGCTGAAATAGATAGACCAGATGTTGCACGCCAAAATGGAGCCTCCGATTAAGCTATGCAGCATCTGGTCTAACTGTTCCAGCGTCTCTGCCACTATGACGATGTCATCGCCAAATTGAAGATGTGAAATATACTCGCCGTTCACGTTGATACCCAATCCAGTCCAGTCCAGTCCAGCGGACAGCGTCTTGAAGACGGCCTCTAACGCATGTGTGAACAATTTTGGGGATATTACATCCCCCTGTTTCACCCCTCTGAGCAGTTGGATGGGGTGATTTTCTGATCCTGGATCTGAACAGTCATCGTGGCAGCGTCTTACAAGATGTTTGTAAGATGCTGATGAGAATGCCCTCACGCACGCGCGCGCTCTCTCATTCTCTCTATCTCGTCTCTCATCGATGTAGCACCAGTTAATTCGACATCGTTGCAGAAAGGACAGAACTGCCCATGGTTTGATGGAATCGAAGGCTTTCTCGTAGTCCGCAAATGCACAGTGACTGGTTGTACTCCGCGGTATTCTGTACAATTTGCCGAACATAGATGTGGTCTAATGGTACTGAATCCTTTTCGAAAACTGCCTCGATCTGGCGGCTGGATCTCGACAAGTCTTTTGGCGAGACGATTCTTGACAACCCTCGACAGCAGCTTGTACCTATACGTAGTTCAGAAGTGAGATTGGTCTATTATATAGTTCTTCAGCGAAGATTTGTCACCTTTTAGATGACGGAATTAAAGAGACTAGCTAGATCTTTGATTTTATTGTATTTATTTTTTTGGATCGTTTGCTGTAGTTTTCGGTTTTTCTGTTTCAATATCTTCATCTGTATCATCACTTCTTCGATCTTAGTTAGATCTCGTAGTTCTTATTTTTGACATAGTCAGTGTCAGTGGTAGACGGTCCTCCGGGAGGAAGGGACGGCGGATGGCTTGAGCGGGGCACCCGCACCTCGCTCACCCCCGGAATGAACGCAGCGCGAGAGTCGGCTAACTGCCTTTTAGCTAAGTAATGAGGTTTAGCTGCTTTGTAGCTAAGCAAAATTATATTTTTTTTTACCGTATTCATCAAACAGGCAAGCATTATTTTCAAAAAAAGTATTGTGGGAATAAAATGCTTAACTAAAATAGCGTTAAGGGCGGGTAACTGCAAACAAGTTAAGTTTTTCACTTAAACTGTTCTTTAAATGCTTAACTATAAAGTAGTTATAGTCCTATAGTGTCTTTATAGTCAAGAAAAATCAGATAACGTACTTGTAGTTAAGCAGAAGGCTAGAAAATAAACATCACATCGGGCAGTTAAGGTATTTTAAAGTACATTAAGCGAAGAAATGTGGGTTAGACGCTTTCAAGTGATGGAATCATCAAAAATTATGTTAGTTAACGGCCCAAAAGATCTTCATATCTTTGGAACTATTAATATTATAATAATGTTTCTTAGACAGAAAGATAGAGAATTTTGAACTCTGTCACAATCTATTAAAAAGTGAAAATTGACCATTTGAGGGTTAACGGCTTTCTAGTTAAAGGACGGCAGCACGGTTGACTTGACATCTGTCATCTTTCAACACGTTGAAATAAAATAAAAAAATTAAAGGAGATTGACCCAAAGTCGTACCAAAAAGTCTCATGCATCAAGATCAAAATATTGTAGTACCTAATTATTTATTTATTTTCATATTTTTTACGACATTACGCGTCGGGGATTTAATTTTTGAAGTGAAAACTTCTTTAGCGGCGTTGTACACTTTTTTGTAATGGGTAAAAAATGTGAAACTCGCGTCAGGACACGTGACCTGATCAAAAACTCGTAAGATTCCAAAATATCAAAAATGCACAACGTTAATACCCAAGTTTTCACTTCTGCCGGCACTCCCGGAGTGCAACCCGTCGTTTTTTTATTTTTTTAGGTAGGTAGGGTAGGCACTTAGTCAGTTGACGGGAGCGAAGCCACGGGCAAAAGCTAGTTAGTTAGGGCAAAAACAGGTGCTTTTGGGTATTTTAAATAATACTAGCGGTCGCCCGCGGCTCCGCCCGCGTGGATGTCGGTTTTCGCGACAAAAAGTGGCCTATGTGTTATTCTGATTTATATAACCTATAGCGGCCCCCCGCGGCTCCGCCTGCGTGGATGTCGATTACCGTTGCAAAAAGCCTGAGTTTGATCCCATGTGTTCAACTACCCAAAAGTAAATTCAACATTTTAGCCGACCGTCTGAGCCGCACGGGTACCTTACTCATAAACCTAAACTCCCCTCCCGCATCCGCACCCCCGCCTTGGTGACGCCTACTTTGCCTGTCGCCACGGGCCGCGGAGCGCAGAAATAGTATTTATATTGATTTCGCCATAACTTTCAAACCAAACCTCTAATTTTAATGAATTAAAGACTAAATATTATCTATATAAACAGTACTTTGTGACAAAATAGTTTATTTTGATAAGGAGTGATGATGACATGTGTAAAATAAATGCGTTTATATGAAGTCCTAAAAAAATTCAAGATATTTAAATAAAAAAGTGGTTGTTGTGCTTAACTCGAAATAGATAGGTATAGTGTGTCGCGGACTTTTTTGTAGATATTTATAAGGTATTTAATTAATTAGAATATTTTATGGTTCTATCTTTTATAGTTTAGGCGGCTTACGCCAAATAAGGAACTTTATTGGATGATTTTTTACACCTTGGGTCCGAAAAACCCAAATATCTTACGGACCCCTATTTTTTCTAAAATAAAATATAGCCTATGTTACTCGCAGATAATGTTGCTTTCTAATGGTGAAAATTTTTAAAATCGGTCCAGTAGTTTTTGAGTTTATCCATTACAAACAAACAAAAATACAAATTTTTCCTCTTTAGAATATTATATTATATATTATGTACATTTATTCTGTAATTTTCATCCTTTCTCTTACAGGTAAATTTCTTGGTATCCGATCGTCATTATTTCAGGGCGAAGGCATTCGTGGAATTTTTTTTCTAATTTTGGTTCCATGTTTTGCCAAAATTCGCTGTCTTTTTAGGGTTCCGTACCTAAAGGGTAAAAACGGAACCCTATTACTAAGACTTCGCTGTCTGTCCGTCTGTCCGTCTGTCCGTCTGTCTGTCACCAGGCTGTATCTCAAGAACCGCAATAGCTAGACAGTTGAAATTTTCACAAATTATGTATTTCTGTTGCCGCTATAACAACAAATACTAAAAACAAAATAAAATAAATATTTAAGGGGGGCTCCCATACAACAAACGCGATTTTTTTGCCCTTTTTTGCTCGATATCAAAAATGGCAACAGGTAGGCACTTGAAATATTCACAAAATATTCAATTGTATTTTAACTTTAATAAATAATAAAATTAAAATAAAATAAATATTTAAGGGGGGCTCCCATACAACAAACATGTTTTTTTTTGGCGTTTTTGCCTTGAGGTACGGAACCCTTCGTGTGCGAGTCCGACTCGCACTTGGCCAGTTTTTTTATTTAATTTTTTCTTATAATAAATCCTTGGGACTCCACAAAACAAAATAACAAAATCTTCGGCACGTGATGTGCAATTGGACTGAGACAGACGAAAAGCTTGGTTGGTCGGCGCGGGACGGGCGCTCTGGCGGGCGGGAGATGCACGCTACTGAGCTACGCACACAAACACAGACTATTTACTCACATATTGATACCGCCCGGTTGCTAGGGTGCAGCGCGACGGCAATAGTTTCTTCAAATACCTATTTCTCAATTCTCGCGCAGCCCGTCTACGCTCTTAATATCATAAAGGCGAAAGTTTGTGAATGTGTCTGTGTATGTGTTTATATGTTTGTTACTTCTTCACGTTCAAACGGCTGGACCAATTGTGATAAAATTTTGTATGGAGGTAGCTGACACCCTGGATTAACATATAGGCGACTTTTTATCCCGATGTTCCCACGGGATCGACACTTATGCGGGTGAAACCACGGGGTGCAGATAGTTGCTTATAAAAAAACGATGATTAAATATAAGTGACGTTTAAACTTCAAAAATGTATGTACAGTCGCTAATCACTACTTAATTTTAAGCAACGGTTATAAATAATGGGGTAAATGTGCTGATCGCGTTCAATTTCAATTTTTGAAATTGGCACTTAGCTGTCTAAACCGCATTGGCGGTCACTCACAAATTCAAACTCAAATTCAAATGTTTATTGCTCAACACATGACATAATAATACATTTCTAGATGTCAAGTGAATGCGCAATCCACTGTGTTGCATCAATTCAGGCATGCAAAATTATCGTTAAAATTATACTATGTCATAAATTACAATTAATACCTTACACAATGTCATTATTTCCAATTAATAGCGTAAAAAAATTAATTTAAATTATAATTAGTACCCTATACAGTATCATACATTCAGATCTATATGTTATACAATTTCATTAATTCAAAATAATACCTTATTATAATGTCATAAATTCAAATCAATAAGTTATACAATGTCATAAATACAAATATATAAGTTAGTCATCATCATCTGCCTAGCCTTTTCCCAACTATGTTGGGGTCGGCTTCCAGTCTAACCGGATGCAGCTGAATACCAGTATTTTACATGGAGCGACTGCCTATCTGACCTCCACAACCCAGTTACTGGGTAATACGATACCCCTTGGTAAGACTGGTTGTCAGACCTTCGGGCTTCTGACTAACCGTAACAAATATATAAGTAAGTAATTGCATAAATTCAAATTAATAAGTATGTAATGTCAGAGTATATTATTATAATGTCATAATAATTAAGTAATATCTATCACAGCTACAAAGTATAGTGTTTCGAATAGCACCACTTCCTCATTTCAAATGTTGCGGTGACCAGCAGTCTCTCACAGGGGGTTAGGTTCAAGATTTGCCGCATAATATGGAACAGGTTTATCAATCTACTCGTGCTCCGCTACTTTATTCCTTCAATGCTTTAAGCACACAAATGGACAGAGGTGAACTTGATGCCATAGATTATACTTTCGTCGTAATCTTTTTTATTTTTTTCAAACTGATACTTTTTTATGTATTCTGTGAATAATATTTACATAATCTATGCTATATAGTTAATTAAAATTATAATAATAATATGTACATTTATATGAAAAAATAAGTACTTTATTTTACTTTCGTCGTAATTGGTATAATTATTCTAATGCAGATGCAGCCTTGTGATACTGTAGGACCCATCTAATTCTGTGACAAAACAGAATGTGGAAAAAAAACCAGATTAAACTTTATAAATTTTATTTTTATTTTTAATAGGAACATTAATCAGTCTTCTATTTATCATATGAGCAAGTATAATCTTAATACATATGAATTAACTCAGCGTAAAATGAGCTTAATCAAACCGCAATGACTTGTGTAATTCTGCGACAAACACCATAATTCGGTGATAGTAGGTACTAAAATAAATAAATCTATAAGTACATATAATAAATCTGTAGAAGGGTCAATTCTGTACATTGAAAATATTGAAAAAATAAATAGCGGGGGGTGTTGCTGGATCGATACCAAACCCAAATATGTGATTAAAAAAATTTTTGTCTGTCTGTCTGTCTGTCTGTCTGTCTGTATATGCAGGCATCACGTGAAAACTAACGGTTCGATTTCGATGAAACTTGGTATAATTATACCTTATTATCCTGGGCATAAAATAGGATACTTTTAATCCTGGAAAAATACGTAGAAAAAAATTCTTATTTTTCGGTTTTATTCATAGACGTTGTTCTGTAGAACCGCGAACACACGTTGCATTACCCGTAGTGGATAATTTTCCATTTCAATTTAAGAGAATACAGTTTCCTGTAGCTTTGTGTTACGCCATGACAATAAATAAGGCTCAAGGTCAGACCCTAGGAGTTGCTGGCGTAGATCTTACCGCGAGTTGTTTTTCACACGGGCAACTTTACGTAGCTCTTTCCCATGTGAGCAGTCCAAGAAATCATCATGTTCGTATTCCGGACGAGCTCACTAACAATGTTGTGTATGCTGAAGCTCTCAATTAACTTTCTGTCGCATTGTCACGATCACTTTTTTATTATTGCAAAATTTTCGTCATTGTCAGAAATTTACTGCTACATGCTACTTATCAAGGTCGGAATTACTATGAAAAAAATACTTACTACAGAACGCGAGCTCAACAGCAGTAGCTCAATAGAGGGATCTCCTTAATTATTATAGGCTTAGCCGTATTTGGGTCCAATAGATATTTATAAGATGTCATTGTCAGAGTTACTCAAAATGGAGAAATAAACCATCCACGCGAAGACCGACGATCGATCCGCGCGGACGGAGTCGCGGGCGGAAGCTAGTACTAAATAATAATAATAAATTACTAAAACCTTTATCGGTATCAACAAGTATATGTTTTTAACAACTAATTGTCAAAGTATCATGAACTTACACTCACCTTTTCTATTTAAAATGAATTAAATAATGACAGCACAGTCGCACGCTACCGGTGAAACGTCAAACATGGCGGGCGCAATGACAAAATTGACAAATCCCGTGATTGTTACTATCTCACTCGCACGATCTTAACAAAAATTTGTACACGAAAAGAAGCGTTATTACCATACCATAGGGTTCATTTTAATGTATTGGATTTTACTCCTATAACGCTGTGAAAGAGTCCAAACGTTGGATCTCCGAATTAAGTGAGTCACACAATAAATTAGGTGAGTTTACTATATATAATATCCGTGATAAAGTAATGCATTTGCCAGAGATATCTAGAGTAAAAAAAAAGTGGCCAAGTGCGAGACGGACTCCCACACGAAAGTTTCCGTACCTACCACAAGGCAAAAACGCCGAAAAAAAACACGTTTGTTGTATGGGAGCCTCCTTAAAAATTTATTTTATTCTGTTTTTAGTAAGTATTTGTTGTTATAGCGGCAACAGAAATACATCGTCTGTGAAAATCTCAACTGTCTAGCTACCACGGTTCATGAGATACAGCCTGGTGACAGACAGACGGACAGCGGAGTCTTAGTAATAGGGTCCCGTTATTACCCTTTTTGGTATGGAAACCTAAAAAGGTTGAAACGTTAGTTCATATTTTGTTATGCAAAAGTTGATTGATTTTCGCCGAACACTAAAAGTGTTTAGGTAACATGCTCTTAGTAATTGCAATTTAGAATTAAATTGTCTAACAACTCAAGGATCTAATGTAATGATCTTAATCTTTTATGAGCTGTAAAGCAAAAAACATAGGTAGCATTTACGAAATTACTAAACACAGTTTTCAATTTCAATCAAATTCGACGAGCTACATAACTTGTTGGAATTATACATGAAACTAGAGGCCTTTGATTCGCCGTAGAGCAATCGGTATCGGTTTCTGTATTCCAGAACTGTCATAAGCACTAACTAGCTAACCAGATGGTTGATTAAAATAGTAGCTGGTTCTAGTTTATTTGCCTGTTGGATACCTTAGATTATCAAGTTCAGCCTACGTAATTATGAATGGTAGCGTTTGCGTCATTACGCTAACAGTACCAAGATAATCTATCGAAACAGATTGCTAACCCCATACGGTTTTTTTTAGCGCCCGGCCCGAACGTTCTGTCTTACTTAATCGTCATTCCCGTTTTTTTCTGATTAGCAAAGGTCACCCAACCTTAAATGGACATACCTACCTAGTTTAGCAGAAAGGACTCAACCCACAAAAAGTTATTTTTGAGTTATCGAGGTTTTAAATTTAGGTGTGTATTGCTGCAATGATGTTGTATCTGGAATTATATGAAATATTGTCACCTATGGGCTAATATAGGTACTAATATTTTCATAAGCCAAGTTGGACAGAGACTAACGCATTTTTTTGTTTGTCATTTTTTTTTGTTGAGTCCTTTCTACTAAACTACGTCCCTTTGTGCCTTCACAAACTAGCCCCTTGCCAGCTTTAAACAATTCGAATTTATATTAATAGTTAAATAAAAAAATGATATCTACAGATTCCATTTTCAAAATCCTTTGCAACCACGGACTAAAATACATACAGGCCAGTATGTTGGCACCTCTTAGTAAATCCTCTTTGCTTTATACACGTGGTTGGAAGTCGGTACACAGTACAGCATAAATCATTTTGTAAGTGGGAGCCGAGAGGCAAGCGTGTGCACAGATAATGGTGCAGTGATTAATTGAGCCCACCTGGCCGCCATTCGCTATTAAGCCTTATTTGAGACTAGATATACCTCTTGTATCAGTTATCTGATAGCTTGGACTATTATTGCGCGATCTGACTTAATTGCGGCATTGTGTGCAGTTGATATTTGATACAAAATATGTTACTTAGACAATATCGATGTTGCTAAATACAAGACTGGTTCAAGAGCTTATAACTTATTAGTAAATATTATGTTTTAGTATGTTTGTGTGAGGTAATTTACGGAGATATCTAATGCCACACACACTATTAATCACAATCTAAATCATTTTGAAGGACATTGCTGATCCATTGCTTAGCATGTTCGAAAAATGTGTCTGCCCAACAACGTAAATAACGCAATAATGAATATTGTTGAACTTTCAAAATGAAAGCCATTCCTACTGATGGTGTGTTACACAATTACCGCGCAGAAAGCAATTGACACCATCATCGTCCTTTGCTACACATATTCTTTAAGGACGCCTTTACGTATCTGACAAAAATAAGCCGTTTTTCGGTGCATTTTGCGGCAAAATGAGACGAAACCAAATGTAACTAATAATTACCACAGATAGATTACTCTTTCATCTCCAAATGGTAGCCATTTTTTATTCGAAAATGTTGGTTTATAATATAGTAAAAAATAATTTCCGTTGCCTCTTCACACAAAATCGACGATATCGTGCTGTCTTTGGGGTCATTTTTCTTCTGTTTAATAACATAAACATATTTATTTTAAAATATTTTATGTAAGCAGACATGTTCAACTCAAAAAGGTAGCCCAAAGAACTATCAAAATGTTAAAAATAAGCTCAGAAAAAATTAAAAATCGGAGTCTATTTTTTCACATATTTAGCTGTAATACGTGAATCTTATTGGATTGAAATAAGGGTTATTTTACTGGTCACTGTCTCGGTTTATTGCACAAAAATTTGTAATGAAATATTAGTCTGCGCTCGGCCGCCGTTGTGAGTGGACTCTGTGTCGGTTGTAAGCAGCAGCTTGTGCTAAAAGAAGATCGCTGTACGGATACAAAATATTTGACACACAAAACTTGATACTTCACGCATTCTGTATGTACCTATTACCCAAGGAAAGATTTGATTCACAGTCTTATAATTTTTCTAGAAGTAAGTAGGTTTTATAAATTCATATTTCGTTCCGGACTTGCTGGAGTGACCTGCACAGCAGGTGTACTTCGAAGACTATTCCGGTCTGATCCCCTGAAGACTTACAATATTTCATGATGGGTGTCAATTTCGTGGTTTTCGAGGGTGCTGAAACCGATGGTGAGGTCCAAATGAGAATCCAAGATGGCGGATGTGAAAAATGTTACAATTTTTCATGATGGGTGTCAATTTCGTGGTTTTCGAGGGTGCTGAAACCGACGGTGGAGTCAAAATAAAAATCCAAGATGGCGGATGTGACAAATGTTACAATTTTTCATGATGGGTGTCAATTTCGTGGTTTTCGAGGGTGCTGAAACCGATGGTTGGGTCAAAATAAAAATCCAAGATGGCGGATGTGAAAAATTTTATAATTTTTCTTGATGGGTGTCAATTTCGTGATTTTCGAGGGTGCTGAAACCGATGGTGGGGTCAAAATAAAAATCCAAGATGGCGGATGTGAAAAATGTTACAATATTTCATGATGGGTGTCAATTTCGTGGTTTTCGAGGGTGCTGAAACCGATGGTGAGGTCCAAATGAGAATCCAAGATGGCGGATGTGAAAAATGTTACAATTTTTCATGATGGGTGTCAATTTCGTGGTTTTCGAGGGTGCTGAAACCGACGGTGGAGTCAAAATAAAAATCCAAGATGGCGGATGTGACAAATGTTACAATTTTTCATGATGGGTGTCAATTTCGTGGTTTTCGAGGGTGCTGAAACCGATGGTGGAGTCAAAATAAAAATCCAAGATGGCCGATGTGAAAAATGTTACAATTTTTCATGATGGGTGTCAATTTCGTGGTTTTCGAGGGTGCTAAAACCGACGGTGGGGTCAAAATGAAAATCCAAGATGGCGGATGTGAAAAATGTTACAATTTTTCATGATGGGTGTCAATTTCGTGGTTTTCGAGGGTGCTGAAACCGATGGTGGGGTCAAAATGAAAATCTAAGATGGCGGATGTGAAAAATGTTACAATTTTTCATGATGGGTGTCAATTTCGTGGTTTTCGAGGGTGCTGAAACCGATGGTGGGGTCAAAATAAAAATCCAAGATGGCCGATGTGAAAAATGTTACAATTTTTCATGATGGGTGTCAATTTCGTGGTTTTCGAGGGTGCTAAAACCGACGGTGGGGTCAAAATGAAAATCCAAGATGGCGGATGTGAAAAATGTTACAATTTTTCATGATGGGTGTCAATTTCGTGGTTTTCGAGGGTGCTGAAACCGATGGTGGGGACAAAATAAAAATCCAAGATGGCGGATGTGAAAAATGTTACAATTTTTCATGATGGGTGTCAATTTCGTGATTTTCGAGGGTGCTGAAACCGATGGTGGGGTCAAAATAAAAATCCAAGATGGCCGATGTGAAAAATGTTACAATTTTTCATGATGGGTGTCAATTTCGTGGTTTTCGAGGGTGCTAAAACCGACGGTGGGGTCAAAATGAAAATCCAAGATGGCGGATGTGAAAAATGTTACAATTTTTCATGATGGGTGTCAATTTCGTGGTTTTCGAGGGTGCTGAAACCGATGGTGGGGTCAAAATGAAAATCTAAGATGGCGGATGTGAAAAATGTTACAATTTTTCATGATGGGTGTCAATTTCGTGGTTTTCGAGGGTGCTGAAACCGATGGTGGGGTCAAAATAAAAATCCAACCATCGGTTTCAGCACCCTCGAAAACCACGAAATTGACACCCATCATGAAAATTATAAAATTTTTCACATCCGCCATCTTAGATTTTCATTTTGACCCCACCGTCGGTTTCAGCACACTCGAAATCCACGAAATTGACACCCATCATGAAAAATTGTAACATTTGTCACATCCGCCATCTTGGATTTTTATTTTGACCCCACCGTCGGTTTAGCACTTAGCACCCTCGAAAACCACGAAATTGACACCCATCATGAAAAATTGTAACATTTTTCACATCCGCCATCTTGGATTCTCATTTTGACCTCACCATCGGTTTCAGCACCCTCGAAAACCACGAAATTGACACCCATCATGAAAATATTGTAACACTTTTCACATCTGCCATCTGTAAAATTATTAAAAAGGATTCAAACCGGGTGCGGTGACTTGACAAAGACGAAAATGTCGTTGTTCCTCAATACTAACATACACGTATCCGTTATAATAAGAAATTACGAACTTATGTATTTCAATAAACCCTGTACTTATTTTTGTTGCTGACGATCCTTCAGGATCAAAAACAAAAGAAAAATCGGTTCAAACCGGTATGAGAAAGTTTTTAGTGGATAAGACAGAGATTAAAACAGAAGACGATCTAGGAGGGGATCGAGGCGGGGGGGGTGGAGGGGGGGTTCAGGGGATCAGAACGGAATAATTCGAGCTGAGTCAGGTGTGCCGAGTATGGGCTCGTTTTCTTAGTTATGTTGAGACCTTACCTCCGGACTTGATGGAGTGACCTGCAGGTGTACTTCGAAGACTCCTACTGGAACTAACAGCCGAGCAGATCTAGGTGTGCCGAGTATGGGCTCGTTTTCTTAGTTATGTTGAGACCTTACCTCCGGACTTGATGGAGTGACCTGCAGGTGTACTCCGAAGACTGCTACTGGAACTAATAGCCGAGCTGAGCTAGGTGTGCCGAGTATGGGCTCGTTTTCTTAGTTATGTTGAGACCTTACCTCCGGACTTGATGGAGTGACCTGCAGGTGTACTTCGAAGACTGCTACTGGAACTAATAGCCGAGCTGATCTAGGTGTGCCGAGTATGGGCTCGTTTTCTTAGTTATGTTGAGACCTTACCTCCGGACTTGATGGAGTGACCTGCAGGTGTACTTCGAAGACTGCTACTGGAACTAATAGCCGAGCTGAGCTAGGTGTGCCAAGTTTGGGCTTCTTTTGTTAGTTTTGTTGAGACCTTAAGAATAGGTAGGCAGGCACTAAACCGGGTCTAGTCTAGGCAGATGCGGTCACTAATCGGAAACATAAAACAAAAGTACTTATCTAAAAAAAAAATATTACAGCCGCCATCTTGGATTTTCATTTTGACTTTGTTTTCGGCTCCAGCACCCTCGAAAACTATGAAAACGACACCCATGATAAAAAAATATAAAAAAAAATTACAGCCGCCATCTTGGATTTTCATTTTGACCTCACTATCTGCTTTAGCGCCCTTGAAAACCATAAATACGACACCCATGATAAAAATAAAAAATAAATTACAGCCGCCATCTTAGATTTTCATTTTGACCTAATTATTGGCTCCAACACCCTCGAAAACCATAAAAACGACACCCATGATGAAAAATATAAAAAAAAAATACAGCCGCCATCTTGGATTTTCATTTTGACCTCACTATCGGCTTTAGCGCCCTTGAAAACCATAAAAACGACCACCCATGATAAAAAAATTAAAGCCGCCATCTTGGATTTTCATTTGGACATCACTATCGGTTTTAGCACCCTTGAAAACCATAAAAACGACACCCATGATGAAAAATTAAAAAAAAACTACAACCGCCATCTTGGATTTTCATTTTTATCTCACTATCGGCGATCTCAATATCCGTCACTTTGCACGGCCAAAAATGTAATTGACAGGCTTATGGTGATTTATCGAGGTAGCCACTGCTAATATGCCTTTATGCAATGCACGACACTGCTTAGTACGTTATCCTAATTGCGTAACACACTTGGAATGGCAATCCATTCCGATTTGACAGTTCAACAATATCCATTGCGTTGTTTTTGTTTTACGAATTTTTTAAATATTTATGAAGCAACTAGCTGTGCCCCGCGGTTTCACCCGCATAAGTTTCGATCCCGTGGGAATATCGGATAAAAAGTAGCCTATATGTGTCAGCTACCTCTATACAAAATTTTAAAGCCGACCCCAACATAGTTGGGAAAAGGCTAGGCTAGATGATGATGACCTCTATACAAAATTTTATCAAAATTGGTGAAGCCGTTTGAGCGTGAAGAACAAACATATAAACATACACACACACTCACAAGAACCTACTTGCATTTGATACCATAGCAAATTTATTATATAAAATACGAAATAAACCGAATAAAACAAGCTTGTTTTATATTTGTTTTCAATAAGCTCGTCCGCAAATTGTTAATACATAGGTACTTTGGCAACTTGTACTTGATTAATCACTGTCCAGTGAAATTAAGTAAATAGCATTCTACTTATATGAACACTTCACATTACCTACAAACTGTTTGAAAACAAATCACCGTAAACTTAAAAAAAATACATGGCAAAAATAAAATAAAATTAGGCTCAAGTATCAAGTCGTGTCAATTTACTCATAATTTCACCGCTTCGCGCATGTCGCTGTGTGTGTGAGCCGTGCACGTGTAGTAGTAAGACTCAATACCTAAAATTGAAGCGCGTCATTTCGTAAACGCCTCCTTAACGTAAGCTTCTTTATTTATGTATACAACGCGGTCACATTAACTCGACGCTTGGCTTTGATGACGTCATTTTGGTTTTTTGTTAATATACTTAAATATAGCTAATAAAAAATATAATTAAAACAACAACAGAAAACTAGCCAAATTATCGACGCGCGTATCGGTCACAAAGGCATAGACAAATGCCTAACACTTGCTGGGCGAGCTAAGGATTGCGGGCCTCGAATTCCAGAGATGCGTCGAGTTAATGTGACCGCGTTATAATTCGTTTATAAGTTTTATAGTAGGCAACAAATTTCGAAAAAAAAAACGAAATACATTACAAATACTTAACTCAAAGAAGAACAGTGGCAATATTAAAATACCTGAGTTCATTCATTATACCAGAGGAAGTCTGACAGGCTTAAAATCATTGAAATACGCCTAAAGTTTTAGCCAGCCTTGTTGTGACGGCGCGTACGTGTTCCACGCGCGTCTCAAAGAGATGTCAGCATCAGTGAAGGGGCCCGTTTGGGCCGAAGCCTGCCAGGTCAGCGAGATTGTCCGAAAGGGTTACCCTCAAAAAAAAAGCCTTGTTGTGTCCTTCTAAGACTAGGATATCATAGCCTACCTTGTATTGACATGGTATACCACTTAATTACTGTCTAAAACACTATACTACGTACGATGAATGTCCTCGTGCAATTGATACGGCTGGCCGATAAGACACCACGGTGCAATGACGTCACCACGTGAGTACATAGATATTACGAGATACATTCAAAAATATAACATACTCGCCGACATACTTGACGACTACTCTTTGCACGTCATGGCGGCGCTGCCGGCTAAGGGAAGACGTCAGACATCTGTCAAAACCAATACATTTTAGTTTAGTTCTCTTTTTTGCCACACTCATAATTTATGTTTGTCGGTGTATATCAGATTGTGCATCATTTACTGTATTTGATTAGCTGTTGAATTTATAATTGCTTAAGTATTTGTTTCTTACGTGAGATTTTTCCATGCAACATTGTAGCATCTTTAGTATACTCTAACTATTTATATTGATTATTTTGCTTCGAGAAGTAGGTAAACATTTATTCAGTCCCTTCCTGAATCGTGCCTCGCTTATATTCTGAATGTTACAATTTGTTTCTTGAATAAATATTTTAAAGGATAATAAAATTACCTTAGTAGACTGTAAAATCTGAGCGATTAGGTATTTACTCAGTGGTCGAAATAAAAAATGACTTGATTATAAATTAAAGTGATGAACCGACTCATTAAATTGCAATATACCTACATACATAACTTTGAATATAAATAGGAAAGAATATGCCATATTATTATATATTTTCTTTCAAAAGATTTGATATGATGTTCAATAGAATCTAAACTCTGAGTTCTAATTTGTTAGACCAAAATAACAGCTAATATATAAATACTAAATAATATCATTTTGACGAAAAAGGTCGATCACACCTGTCATTTTAGTTTATCAAACTAAAAATCAGACTTTAGTAGGTAATCTAGTTTGTCAAGGATGAGAAGAAGAAACGTTATACTTAATCATTGTTTTAATATCATTGAAGGCAATGACTTTGTCCACAGATAACTTTCACACTATACAGGGTTATTGGTAAAACATTAACAACCTCTTAAGAGGTCATTGTACTCATCATTATGAACAACTTTTACTATAGGACCAAACCTGAAATCGCGAAAAAAAATCAGCTGTTCCCTACATTTATGTTCGTATAACTCGTCAAAATGTAGGGAACAGCTGATTTTTTTTCGCGATTTCAGGTTTGGTCCCATAGTAAAAGTTGTTCATAATGATGACCACAATGACCTCTTAAGAGGTTGTTAATGTTTTACCAATAACCCTGTATAATAATTATTAATTCCATGCTTTCACATCACACATGACCCACAGATAAAAAAAAAACACAAGTGACAAATTGTTTTTTTAAAGTATACTTACCTCTCGTCATTACGTGCATATTGTTCTACATATCTAACAATCATTCTCGTGATACCAGCATTAGGAGCTGACAGTATCTGAACGTTGATAAGTGACAGCCTTGTGCTAATTTAGCTTATTATTAACTATTACGTCGGTACTGTGAGCGATTTGCATATTGAGTACGGTACCTTTAAGAGGTGTCCTAAATGTTTTTAAATCTTAATTATTGAGCTAAACGTTTAATTAAAATCGGACCACAAGTAAAATTTAATGAATATTAATGCTTAGCTATTCTTAGCGTCCAGTAATTGGGTTGTGGAGGTCAGATAGGTAGTCGCTCCATACTGGTATTGAGCTGCATCCGGTTAGACTGGAAGCCGACCCCAACATGTTTGGGAAAAGGCTAGGCAGATGATGATGATTGATTCTTAGCTAGCTGAAATACTATCTAATAATTTAGATCAAGTGTAAAAGTGGCAATGTTGTTTGACTATTGTCGCTAACCGTACTTATAGAGATCTGTAAAAAAGGTGGCAGTGGGCTCACTGAAAATATCCTCAAAACCCATATTAAAAATGGGTTTTGGAAAAAAACAAATGAAGGAAATATTCTGTAATTTTCGTGCAGTTACAAGTTTTGAGAAACAAAAATGTCACATGCTAATTTTTTTTGGCATTAAGTATTCAATTAATCTTTTACAATTATTATATTCAATTAATCTTTTTCTTAATCGTCATTCTTCACATTAGCAAGAGCTTATTTAAATACAAAGAATTTCCCGTAATCGTTAAAAAATTAAAGTAGAACTCATAAAAATAATTGGTAATTACAGATTTCGTAAATGAATGCCGTTGGCTGAAAAGCTGGGTGCCTGACATTTAGACACGTTTAAAGAATAATGAGGAGAAGAATTATTATTATAGTTTTTAACGAACACAAAAACTGTCTGACAGTCTGTCTGTTTAAAACAGGGCCCATGATAAAGTATGTATCAAGATTACAGTTGACATTTCCAATTGTCCAAGACAGTAAAATGTCCAAAAGGTGTCAGAAAAACTTACAAAGTGGCCTAGCAAAAGAAAGTTGGACAAACCTGATTTAAATACCTATTTAAAAAATCTTTTCGTTTCAAGTCTTGTAATGAAACTTATAACACCCCTGTTTTTGTCGGAGTTTAAAAATACTCATCTTCGTCATCTGCCTAGCCCATTGTTCTAGTGTAATGCACCTGATTACCAGTATTTTACACCGAGCGACTGCCTATCTGACCACCACAACCCAGCAACTGGGAAACTCGATACCCCTTAGTAAGACTGGTTGTCAGACTTCCTGGCGTCTGACTACATGTAACGACTACGCCTGGATGCTTTTATTTACGTATTAAACTTTATTTACATTTTTTTTTGCTTGTTTATAGTTGTCATTGTATATATTGGTATATTGGCGTGGCTAGCTTAGAATTACCTAAGGCAATCCCCTAAATCACCCGGCCTTCAACAGATAGTTTTAAGAGATTAGTTGATGCAAAAAACCTCCCCAGAATTGCAGTTGTAGCACTTCTGTTTTCCCAACCAGACATTAATTACATAAACAAATACTGGACTTACATAATTGCGTCCCAAAAATCATACCTTTACCCTTTACGTGCTGTCTCGAGAGCCAACAGCCACAAAGCATGTAAGTGTCTAAACACACTATGCCGAAGTTACGCGACCGAAGTTCGGCAAGATTACGCCTGCAATGCTATTTAATGCAACCTAATTTCGGCATAATGTGTCGTCAGGAATTCAAATTGCATTGCAGGCGTAATCATGCCGAAATTCGGTCGCGTAACTTCGGCATAGTGTGTTTAGACACAAACCTTTTACCAACAGCCTTTGAATGAGCGTCTTCACATTCAATCAAGCGCCATAGCACACGACACACGAACTACACAGAAAATTAACTCGACTATGACGTGTTAGAGCATCCTCCACAAACGGTCATGTTTTCACAGACATTAATTCTGAAAGAGTTTGTAGGACTTTTTCGGTGTGTTAGAACTTCTTACTTCTTAGGTACCTATTATGCTAGCTATTATGTTCTATATGAAGGTTCAAATTAGTGTGGATAAACTTTTAATATTGCCGACACAATTTTTTTTTAGCCTATTTTGTCCGAATACAGGTCAAATGCCTCCCTTTCTCCTTTCCACTCCTCTCTGCCTTGAGCTAGTAATTAAATAAAAAAATTGTTTCTTTAATAGAAATCTTTCACAACTTATATCCAATATATAAAACAACTTCTAAAGTCTATTTAAATCTTTGAAAGTAATCAACTAAAATAAAGGTGAAGTTAGCGATATCTTACGAGAATTTCAAATCAGCAACTTAATTTAACTTAGCCGGTAGGAATTCAAGAAACAGAACTTTGCACCGGTCTGTCTACTTGTGAAATTATCTCCATTCCTGAGAGTATTATAGTCCGTACTGCCGGTTGTAACAAAACCAGTATACCAGTATCTAGTTAGTGGCCTCTTAGGACCAATAACTGAACGCGATCACCCGCTTTCAAGAGCTGTCAGTGTCAATATTCCATAACTATAATGACAGTGACAGCTCTGGAACGCGGTTAGCATGTGCTGAAAGCGTTCAGTTTTATGTAGTTATGAGGAACGCGATGTAAAGCTCACTCATCCTCGGAGATTCCTCCCTTTTTTATGGAGGAACCTCCGACCAGACGGATTTTGTGTCTGACAGAGTGATGGTCAACGATTGATGCTAGTCGGGCGGTAAACTTTGCTTGCGCGATGTACGATTTTGCGTGATGTCAGCATGATGCGCAGTTCGCATGTGGCGATGTAGATGGCGCCACAGTTTTATTGGTGAAATTCGCCCGTATTCTATTAAAACTCCGTGTTACGCTAGGCCAGCGCAAGGCCAAAGTGTTACCATTGACGCGCGGCTTACTGTACTTGGAAATTAGCTTACTGAGATCCAACCTGCTGTACGCTCAGGGTCTCTTAATTAAGCCCCAGTAGATGTCCCCTTAATTAGCTGCCTTCTAAAGGCTGCCGCACATTTAAGCGGGCCGCACTGCAACGCAAATTTCTAACATAGCAATTTACACTTTTTATTCGATTTAATTTTTTTACTACTGTATATTATATTCTGTGCCTTTTAGTCTGTGCTTAATAAATCAATAAAATCTAAATCTAAATATTTTATTTCACATAACCCAAAAAGAGCAGTTATGAGACGTTAGAAACTGGGTGCATGGTTCCAATCGGTCGTTTACTATGGAGAAGAGTCAGCAAGAAACTCCACGGTTACTCTTTTAAAAATAATTGGCTTTTACAATGTTTTCAAATTACAGTGTTAACCAATTCAAATTCAAAACTATAAAAGAATATGTATTTTCTTTATTTGTTTGTTTAAACAATCCTTTTACATTACTTTAGTAAATTTTATATGCACCATCTCACAACACACTACAGACGTACCGCACCGCGCTTTTTTGTATTAAAATGCGATGCACTGCGGCCGATGCGGCTGTAATGTGCGCATAGCTTTACGATGCTTGGCCTGTATGTAGTGCACTACGTGAGAACTACGATGTATTCTGTATTTCTTATGTATAACTTTGCCATTAGCACCTTTCTGTTGTGATATAACAATGATCGTGTCTGTAAAACAAAGCAAGTCGGCTATTCAAAGATGGCGACTGTTGTGATTCTGACACATTTTCTCATTCTCTTTGTTGTGAGAATAGGATGTGTTTTCAACATTACACACTAGGCCTCAGGACAGGCCTTTATAATGTAGTGGTTATTATTATTCTCAAGTATTCATTTAAGAGCGTTTACGCCGTACGGAATTTCATACAAACTTTCAAGCCCTTGTTTTTCAAAATGAATGAACCGATTTTTATGAAACTTAATACGCATACGCAGGATACAAAGGTCTAAAAAGTTAGTTAAGATCATTTTAGAAAAATAGTGTTACAGCCAAATTAGACCGATTTTAAATTTTCCATAGAAACAGATTTCCAGTTGTCTTTTTTTTAAATAAGACATTTCTAAAACGTTCTTCACTAACTTTTTAGACCTTTGTATCCTGCTTAAGCGTATGAAGTTTCATTAAAATCGATTCATTCATTTTGAAAAACGAGGGCTTGAAAGTTTGTATGAAATGCCGTACGGCGTAAACGCTCTTAAACACATCAGATTAGGTTACTTACCTTTTTAAAATATTAGTTATGAAACATTAAAAAACAAAACAGATAGTAGCCCACCAGTCTGAAACAGGGGGTCTACTCCCTAAACACGAAATAAGTAGTTTCAGCCGAAGTTACGGGCGTCTCTCTCTTATTCCGTATCATTTAGTGCCTTTTCACACGTTCCGGCAACCAGGTAGCCGGTGCCGACTATCCGGTAACATTGCCAGGCAAACTACGCCGGTAAGTGTGAAAGCTAACTTACATGGCTATACACTTCGCCGTCGGGTACCCGGCACCGAATACCCGGTTGCCGGGACGTGTGAAAAGCGCCTAAGTGCCTTTTTACACGTCCCGGCAACCGGATAACCGGTGCCGACTATCCGGAAACATTGCCAGGCAAACTCTCGCCGGTACGTGTGAAAAAGCACATACGGACATAAAATGTGTTTGAGGACTGAACTAATAATGAATGACAACACTATTTGACAGTTGACCCTGGCCTCGATGTGTTATTGCCCGTCCGGAATAAATAATTTTACACTTTTCTACGGACCTACTCCACCCTCTCTCCTGCATGTTTTCCCGGTCCTTTCGGATGGGCCCGTATGGCCAAAGATCAAGGCTCCAGAGACAGGAACCTCTGTCCAAAAGTACGCTTTCCGAATCATGTCGCTGATGCAGCTGGCTAGCGAGAGCCTCCTCAGGTGTTTGTCAAGGCTCTTAATTAGTATTATGTTGTGTCTTTGACATATCTCGGGCCTCTGGGGACCCGAAGCTTTGGGGCCAGAGCCAAATCGCAGAGGCCCGTTAGACACTTTAGATTAAATGAGGTACCAACCGACGATTATCCCTGTAACCAATGCAAGTGCACCCAAGGCCAACCTCCGGTTGATGAAGGACTAAGTATTGCACGATATGAAAACAAAGATATTGAGCTATGGGTTTGGGTGAATAGACTGGCTACCTAGAACTAAGGAAATACTATCGCCCCTGACCAATGTTTAGTTATATGTATTCACGGATAAATTATTATTATTAAGTGCCCTCAAAGGCGAAGGGGCCTTTGCGCTGCAGCGGAACAACGAGGGCATCATCACCATCTAATTAACGAAAAGGTTATAGTTAGGTAGGTATACTTAATAAGCGAATCATAAAGAACTCTATAGAGTTGATTGACACTGGACTTAGTGACGATTTAAGGTCAAGTGACATTTGTGTCAGTCATGCCACTTGCGAGTCACGGAATCACGATAGTGTTGAATGCACGTTCAATTCATCACCTAACTGCCTCGCGCACCATCTTCTACCTGAAAACGTGATATTGCTTTCCAAGCTTACATTTACATCGTAAATGTGAGGACGATGCAATGACTATCTATCACAGTACCTACCTTAATTTATCACGACCATTTATGTACCCACACGAATACAGACACAAGACGGCACACAAAGACGGAGAGACTTTTTGAATTTAGTTCAGTAGTTTTTGCGTGAAAGAGAAACAAACAAACATCCATCCATCCTCACAAACTTTCGTGTTTATAACATTAGTAGGATTGGCCCAGTGCGGGTTGGTAGATGTCACGTCTTCGAATTTTTGGTTCTAGACAATGCCGGTTTCCTCTTTATAATATCAGTACAGATAAAACCCCGCAATAATATAAGCCTGGCAGGTAACAGGCGGGAGATAATTTAAACAAGGTCAGGGTCGCCAAATGAGATGCTGTGGCGGGAACGGCGCAGATCTAATAAACGTTAGCATCTCATAAAGCTAAATGAGTTGTAATATGGCGCCGTATAACTCTATTTACTCTGTGGATGTACAAAAATATTTATTAGGTAGGTATCTACATAATAATTATGTAGGTAAAGAAAGAAAAAAAACAAAGAAAGAAAGAAAAAACAAAGAAAGAAAGTGAAAAAAAAAATTCTAAACAAAGTGGCTGGAACGGACTGGATGCGGAAGGCGGAGGACAAGGTGTTGTGGCGCAACCTGAGTGAGGCCTATGTCCAGCAGTGGACTGCAATAGGCTGAGTTGATTGAATATGTAGGTAGTATACTTTAATCTATCTATCTATACATATATGTATATAAAATTCAAAGTCCTGACTGACTGATATATCAACGCACAGCCTAAACCGCTGGTCCTAGAGACATGAAATTTGGAGGGTGTGTTCTTTGTGAAGAGTAGTTATCCACTAAGAAAGGGTTTTTCGAAATTCCACACCTAAGATCGTTAAGGGGTCGCGCGGACAAAGTCGCGGGCAAAAGCTACTCAGGCTATAATGTTCCCATTGCCCCACACAGGCCTCCTCTCTGGGAGAGGGCAATAATACACCACGCGGGCCCAGTGCGGGGTGGTGAATGTCACATGTTTTCGAATTTTTGGTTCTGCCAATGGACATCGAGTAGTTTCCTCACTATGTTTTTCTTCTCTATTTTTAGAGCAGTGACGATGAAATTATTTACACAACGTAAAGCGCCTGCGTTCATGATGCAAATTTGACCAAAAAAAACATACTATAATCATTTAAATATTCTGAGAAACCTGAAACCTCAAACTACCCGATTACAATCATCCAATCCACTACACGATCATAATATTAATCAGCGTCATCAGCAACTACTGCAGATAGATGTAATTTCATCACAAATGCAGTAGCAAGCCATCGATCATACGGCCTGATTCCGGGCTGCTAACCGGTTCGAACAATAGGCGACTAGCCGACTAGTTGCGCTATATGGAATGATAAACGCAACTCCATATGAAGTTAGTGCTGTTATGGAGTTAGAGATGCTAGATGAGACGGAACTTTCTAATTTTTGGCATTTTTGTTGAGGCTCTGTGGTAATACTGGAGATTTTATGTCTTTGGCATCTGCACTCACAAATGACTATTTAGTTTACGTGCTGCTAAGCTACAAAATCACTTACGCTTTTCTTGCACAAAATCATTTGCGAAAAGTTTGATTATCTACTGTATTTATATTATGTACCTTTTGGAAAACCCCGCATTTGAGACAACAGTAGGTATTAAAATAAAGCAGCCAGTAATGAACATATTACTGAATTAAATTAAAAACAACTAAGGGTCGATTTTTCAATCTCCAGATAATTACTAAGTAAGGAATAAAAATTGCGGTTTGATAGCTTTTGTATAGAAAATATGTCAAACCGCCTTATTTAGTCTTCAAATACAAATTAACTGAGTTTTTAAAAATCGGCCCTGAGTAAATTAATTCAAAATCAAAAATAAATAAAATCAAAATCAACATTAAACAAAACTCTTATCAAAAATTAAAAGTTCAAAAACTTGTAGGTACAACCTTCCCATCTTCTATATTCCTAGAACTACCGATCCGGGCATGCATAAAAGATGTATTAGCTTGTATTAAGCTTCGTAGAATTAACTTGCAAAATGGCAGTACCACCTGCATACAACGTACTTGCTTTAGACCTCGTAATTTTCTCCTGACAGCCAAGTTGGCGGGAAAACTAGGTACATTGAGACGCGTTCGGAATATTACCAAAAGGTTACTTCACTAAGGTGTGTTCTGATTAATGTTTGCAATTTCAAAGACTAAGTCTTAGAATTAATTAGTTTCAAATTTTCAATACGTCTTTGATGTGGAATGGAAATGTGGGATTTTGGCATGAATGAGTTTGTTTAGTTGTGTGTTGGTGTAGATTCTGTCTAAGAGAGACGGTAATCCGGATGATTATGTAGAAAGATAAGGTGAAGCCAGAGTACTGTAGCAAGGCTAGTGACTCAATCATTACTCGTGAGAAATACATCGATGTCTTGAGTTATGATGTTACTGTTGTGTTGTCGTTCTGGATAAAGTCTTCATCTACCTACGAATCCGAATGAGATTTTTCAGTCTCCAAAATTTTGAATTGATCTTAATTTGGCCTAGCTAGAAGAGACATAATTATATTTCTAAATATTTGGCAACACTTTTCGGAATGTGACTCTCAGATTCTTGCGGTCATGTGATTAGTGTGAAAGTTGTTTGGGCTGACTTAGGCAAAACGGAATAATCGCCATTGGACCTCCTACTCATAAATTACTAAACACAGTCTCTTTTGCGCAATTAATGAATAGAATTTATATATTTATTTGTAGCGAGTCTTTACATGGTCATGTTAGAGACAATAATTTGAAAACGATTATCATCTTGATTGCATGTACAAATTAATACGTATTGAATCTCGGTAAGTATGCTAAAAACGTGTAATGTGCAATTTACTTTTAAAATGGTATTAAAAGTTTAGCTCACTCTATTAACATTCTAACTGCCAACATACACTGTTATGTAATCTGTGCTAATACTTCAAGTTCTTAAACGTCAGAATCAAGTCGACAAGTAAAGTTAATGATTTATTAAAAACGGTCTAGTTGACTGCTCTATAAACCTGTACAGTCATCGCTCCCATGACATTTAACCTTCGAAACTGGACCACATTCCGCGCGTAAATATGTAAGCAATTTGACCCGAACCTTAAGAGTGACCACCACAATTTGTCAACATGTAACATTGGTCGTATATCACGCACGAGACCTATCAACAGGCTCTCAGCTGTATCCCTTCCAGTAGGTTAATGTATGCTCAGACCACACTCGTCCTACATTCACCCCCCTTCTTCGATCAACTGTCTCGGCTTGACGGCCATTACCTAACCGACCGCTTGCGCGCTCTACAAACTCCACACCACGACACCAAAATACTGACGCACTTAAAAAAACATCGAACCCTCTTATCACGTCGTAATATGGTTCAGAATTTAATAAAAACCATTTTCAAAGAGTGCAAATTTAATTTGGCTTCATCTACTCTACTCGCTGTTTACACTCGCCCGTCGACGTTCGTCATTTAATTAATTCGATATTTGAACGCGGCAAAGTGCTGTCATTTCTTTCGGCCAGTGTTTTTTTTTGCGTTGTGTTTTTGGTGTAGGTAACCAACCTTTGTGATGCTAAGTAAAATTTAAAAAATAATAAAGTTACGTCGCTAAAGTTTTCGTAAAATCTTCTTTGTCATTAGTGAAATTGTTAGAAATGTGTTTAGTTATCTAAATGTGTGTAGTGATGTTAAGAATGCTGTGATCTATGTAATAATGTGTGAATGATAATGTTGGCTGGTCAGGAAGCCAGCATCGAATTGGTGCAAAGATGGCTTCAGAGACGAGGCAGTGATGGCACCGACACAGGTTAATACAAAACTATTCATCTATGTTATGAAACGTAAATTACTAAAATTAAATTTAGGAAGATTCTAAAACTAAGTTGATAACTTAATAGTACCTACCTAAATCTTTTGCGTAAAATCTTAAAACTTATCTCTAAAACCTGTAGACTTAAAGGCGAATTCCATTTTACCTACAAGACAATCCTGAGAACAAATTTTGAATTTTTGACAGTTTTTCCATAGTAGAACTGACAGACGTCAATTTTATTCCACGGTAAAAAGAGATCTGACTTTGGTAAAATCGGCCCTAAGTCGTAATAAATTTACTCTGTACGTACTTAAGGGCTTTACAGAACCTAAACGCAAAAAACGCAAGTTTTAGAAACAATAAAAGTATAATGATCGGCTACAGTAAACAAAATCAGAAAAATGTAAGATATTCTTCAAGAATATATGCTAGGTAGATAGTGTGTTGAAAATATATACAACTAATTTGATACGACAGAAAAAAAACATGAAGATACCTCTAAAAACTTTCTTTTTACAATAAGAACCATACTAATATTCATACAATCATTCTAATTTTTGGTCCGATTATTCTACAAGCAACATACTAAAGCACTAGTGTTTTAATTTTTTAGTCTAAAAAATAGATTTGTTGTAAATAGATAATTGTTTCATATTTTGCAATAAATTACCAGCGTTGTGTCATCGCGCTTCTCTTTCTTTTCTATGCATAAAGACCGCGCTTTAGGTCATTTATTAAGCCTTAAGCTTATTTATTTATGTTTAGTCTATGTTGCCCCACTGCAGGGCAATGGCTTCTCTTTCTTCTCTCTATTTCTCTCTGTCCTGAGCTACACTGAAAAAAATAATTTCGTACTACAACACATTAAAGAGATTTCATTAAGATTTACTGACTATAAATAGTAAGAAGAAATGTTTGTAAAACAATAAAGACAAAACAGTAACGTTTAATGATTGAAATACCATGATTGGAAAAAAACGTTTTACTGTCATGACGGCAACATTTTTAAATAAACCTACATCAGGCAGGTCGCTGTGTTGCTATGTCGCTAAACATGGTTTGAATAAACCTACATCAGGCAGGTCGCTATTGTATTCAGTAGGCCTTTAACCAACATATGTGTTATACACGAGATTTATTTCAAGCATTGTTTAATATTTTTCAACACACTTGCTCGTAAAGTGGCTCTTATTGAACCGCTTTTAGGTCCATAATGCAGTGTATTAAAAACGCGTGCTTTTTCTTTACTTTAATCCACATGTGCTTTATTTCCACAGATAACTATTTACTAGTCGGAGATGCGCGCTTTTTTAATCTCATCAATTCACTTTTTTTTTAATAGTCTGTATTGTCCTTGGTCCCAAAATTAACTAATATTTATTTACCTCAAGGTGAATGCGCAGGGACCTCAGATGCGCAGTGGTCTACCACTGCGCATTCACCTTAAATTGTCCGAAAAAACATAAGAAAATTTGAATTTCGCGGTCTACCGCGAAATTCACATTTTCTTAGGTTTTTTGCAATTTTCAGGTCAGTGTCAGGTTTGTATCTTGATCAAAATATGATTTGCGACTCTAACAGGTACCTACATCTTTACAGAATTATAATCATTCGAATCATTAATACATCTTTCTTATGGAAAAGTTCTTAGGGAAAAAATCTAACTAGAAAGATTCTCTTCTAATGACTATAATTCTGTAAATACATATACAGAGCGTTAGGTTAAACGAGGGACATACTTTTAGGGGAGTTAGTACTCATGAAAATGAGCAACTTTTACTAAGGGGCCGAACCTGAAATCGCAAAAAAAAAATCAGCTGTTCAGTACATTTTGACGAGCTATGCGAACATAAATGTAGGAAACGGCTGATTTTATTTCGCGATTTCAGGGTTAATCCCATATTAAAAGTTGTTCATTTTCATGAGTACTAACTCCCCTCAAAGTATGTCCCTCGTTTAACCTAACGCTCTGTATATTATAGTCGCGAATCATATTTGATCAAGATGCAACCTGATACTGACCTGCAAATTACAAAAAACGTAAGAAAATTTTAATTATCCACCTAAAATTGTCCGTGGTCCCTACCCGAAACCAGACGGAAAAGACCCTGACTGGCGTTCTATCATTGCGGATTCTCACTGAACTAATGTAGGTATATTTCTCTATGCCAATATTACTTTCTAATTCCATACTAACTAAACTACAATTGTTTTTTTTTTACAATTGTTTTTACATGCTCTGTGGTCAGTGCTTTTATTTACACTTGCGCGCGCATTGCTTGCTAGTAGTACTGGCTATGCGGAGAGACAAAACCAGCGCGCCATTTTCCATACAAGTTAATATTTAACAATACAAGTCTGTTTTTTTCCTCGCAAGTGTGTTGAAAAACGTCGTATGAAACGCGTGTGCATCAATCATTAGACTCTCGGCTTTCTTATCGCACTCGCCTGCGGCTCGCGCGAATAATACCGCCTCGAGCATAATGATCAACATAGCACACATGTATCATAATGTACTATTATACATATCATAATATTAATATGTAACTTTGTAATGATGTAACTTCTAAGTAATTTATTTATGTGTGAACTTATGAATAAAAAATTATTCTTAATCTTAAAAAAATATTCTTATTTTGCCTGAAGCTTTAACTGTTTTCGGATCAGCAAAAAATACTGTTTGAACCGTTAGCCTCCGTTAGTTCCTAGGCCTGCCTCGATGTCGCCGGACACCTGACTATTGCCTAAAGCCTCCTCTACACGTACTCGTGCATCAGCAGATATTTAGCATCTGCCGACGTCAAATACCTACCACAGACTAGCAAATTACCCCGTCTACACGTCGGCGGAGGCATTCGCAGATGGCCATATGCTGATGAATCTGACGACGTGGGCTTTACAAAAAGTCAAATCCGTTGAAAGTCGTTGAAGAAATACGAAACGTTTTGAAAGCGATTGCAACTTGTCTATGACATTATGTCATCATCTTGTCATAAACACCTAATTTATATTTTTAGTCGCGTCCAAGAAAGTACAACAGAATAATTCGCATGCTTAATGGAATACTGACTTAACTCGAAAGAAATCGCAAAAGAAGATCTTGCTATGAGGACTTATCCTACTTGTTGACGCATAAAATTTAAACTGATTTGATTTGATTATTAATGAATCATGACTGCTTGTATTTTGAACGTATGATTAACTATTTATGAGATCTGAGCAAATAAAATTAAAATTCTGACCTATCTACTAATGGGTCAATGTTGTTAAGCATGCGAATTTCACGTATGATATATGAAAATAAGAAGCAATGCTAGTCCAGTGGTAGCGACCCAGACTTACGAGTTGTAGGTAGTGGGTACGAACCCAGACAGGCGCTTTACTTTTTGTAATTTATTTCATCACCACTACTCTCAAAAATGTGAAGGAAACCATCTTGAGGAAACCGGCATGTCCTAGAACCAAAAATTCGAAGACATGTGACATTCTACCTACCCCCACTGGGCGAGTGAATTACGGTCCACTCCCTCTCAGAGAGAGGAGGCCTATGTCCCAGCACTGGGAACGTTATATTATTATTGTTTACCTACTTATTAATCAGCTCAAAACCATCCTATGGAACATGCCTGTTGCTATTTTATATGGAAATCCATATTCCACAAACTAATAATCACAATGGAGTTTCTTGCCCGTTCTTCTCCATAGAGATCTACATTTTGGAATGGGCAACTAGCTTCAACTTCCTGACTAACTGACAGACTATTTAATTTTGACAATTCAAAAGTGCCTAGTTGTAGTTGTGCCAAGTTGGGGGAGGCCTATGTCCAGCAGTGGACGTCTTTCGGCTGAAATGATGATGATGAAAAGTGCCTGTACAAGGTTTAATTGAAATAAATGCTTTGAGTTTGTGTTTGACAATACAACGAGATTTTAAATGCGCTTTATTCATAAAATGCATTCCGTGAACATACTCTGCGGTCGTGTACTCAGGCATATCATGTTGTAACATGATATGCCTGAGTTTTGATCAATAGCACAGTTCGATTCGAGGTAAAAGGCTACAGAGGAAATACCTGATATTAATTCTGGAAAGCCTTAATAAATAGATAGGTATTCAAAGTTAATTAGTTTTGTAGAACAATTTAAACTGCACGAGTCTATTTGATGAAACAAAAGCGAAATTGCCTGAATTGTGGTTGTTTTAAGGACTCGTTTGTTCTGTTTTTCGTCTTACTTCTCTGGGACTTCTTCGTTTGTGTAGCGCTACTTCTGAGCATCAGGTCCTGGGTCAATTCCCAGGTCTAGCAAAGTGTTATTGGGTTTTTCCATCAGGAATTGCTTAGCAGCAGCCCGGATTTGTGCCAGGCGACTTAAACATAACTGGTAAAATGTGGGTACTTTAGGTAACTTCACCCACATTTCGCTGATGTTACGTTCTTTGGGTTATTTGTCTCTGGGTTGTTGATGCATCGTGTGTCTTGGAACTAAGTTACACACGACACGCATCGACCGTTGCAGTTGCACGCATGACGCGTGTCGCTCTTGTGTATGCACACTTAGGTAGTGTTCCTTGGCCCAGTGATTATATATATATACTATCTAGCTCTTGATGATGATGATGATTACTGCAAAACCCAATGACTATATGGCCCTGACCGCTATCTGGACACTCGATAGCGAACGATTGCGTGCTGAAAACATAATAGTTATTGTTTTTGTTTTGCAATAAAAGTAGAACATTTTCAATATCAAAACATTTTTATTCAGAATTAAAAAAAACTAGAAGAACTAGAGAAGAGCTGCAGTAAAATAACACTTCTTAATAACTCATTTCGGACTGAGTTTAGAGATATGCATGTCATATAAGTTTCGTTTGTTACACTATTCTGTACTAGAAAACAAGATTTGGTTGAGGGGCGTGAAAAAACAAAAAGACGCCAATTTCAGTCATTTATGTAACACATAAGCTGTTATTTTACTGCAGCTAATTAAAAGTCCGACTATAGAGTCTATTGCGTTTTTCGTTATGTTTGAAAATTCTGAAATGTAACAAACAACTTTTAACCTATCTATATTGATATTTATTTTCCACTGGACTGTTAAACAAACATTACTTTCCGTTTATTCTTTGTCCAGAAATATAAGTTTACCCGGGCTCTCTATTTTTTGACGTTGTAATTGATAGCACTGTACAGGATGGTGGTTTCGACGCGTAACCTTGATATCAGCTCATGATCCTAGACCCCATAACGTAGAAATTATTAGTCGGTTATCAAAAAAAATCTGCTATTTCATACAAACGCAATACCTACGCGATCAAAACGTATTAAGCAGCATTTTTTTTCTCAATAACTGACAAAAATTTCAACGCAGAGGGTCCAGAATGATGTACTGAATGCATGCTGAACTGCCATTCAGTATTTAGCTCAGGAATACCTATATATTTGTGGTATTTCTCGAATCGCACCAAATTTAAAATGCACCAAATGGATTCCTCGAAAAAAATAATTTAATATTAATCAAAATGATTAATCAAAATAAAAATATTATAATTTTATTCCTCGAAATGCATCAACGATGAAACATAGAGAAGAACATGTTCGTAATAAATGATATCGATAGACGTTTCATTTGGTGCGTTTCGAGGAATACCCCATATTTTTGATGTCCTAACAGTGCTTATACTCTCTCTTCCTAAAGGTATCGTAATATCAGATATGGTGTTAAAGGTACTGATAATAATGGTGTTATTTCTCTTGTCGCAGGCAGTTCGAGTGGATCACCTGGGGCTCGCGCCGGCCGACGCTCGTCGCTTGCGCTCACGCCGGAGGACGAGCCCCTAGTCGATGTCGCCGTAAGTTGCTCTTCACATAATAATACATACATAAATATCAAACATATTGACCATCTTCACACACACATTAAAGCGATGTGACGTCCCAACCAAAAATTGGCGACGTTAACCGCAAAATGCATCACTGTGTCACTGGCTTCCGTAGCCATATGGCAAAATCGAAACCCTTACCGGACGGAACCTTTATAATGTCCTCAAATGTCATGATTTCATGAAATAGTAATTTAGTGGGATAATTTGAGCTTAGAGAGTGGTATCATCATTCATCATCATTTCAGCCGAAAGACGTCCACTGCTGGACATTAGGCCTCCCCCATATCTTGGTTTGCCATAATCGCCACGCTTGGCAGGCGTGTTGGCGATCGCAGTATGGTATGGTGGTGGAACGCATAAAGAACGCTGCTGCCCATTCTCCGGTACGCCCCTTAGTCGCCTTTTACGACACCCACGGGAAGTATGGGGTGGTGCTATTCTTTAAGTCCGGCACCACACAGACAGAGAGTGGTATAGAAGATATTAATGATTAAAAACATCTGGAAATACATGCTGGGCTGTCTTCACACAATGGGTGCCCGAAGATGTACGCCATCACTGAGGGCGGCGCAAAAAGCGGTGGCGAGATAACTTGGACGCGTACCGCGAGGGCTGGTTCGAGGTGGCGCGGGAAAAGAGGTCTTGGAAGGACTTGGGGGAGGCCTTTGCCCAGCAGTGGGACAGTAGTATAGGCTAACAAAAAAAAAGTAATAATGCATGTAGCTAAGTAATAACAGCTGCACGGGTCGATTGATCAGGTTAAGCTACGCTTGTCACGGTTGTTCCGTGGATGCTTGACCACTAAATACCAATACCAAGAGCATTTTTTTTTATGAAACCATATAAGACCATCGCTTCATTTTTATAGCTTGAACTAAGTTAGCGTTGGTATTGGTTAGTTTTACACACATCCCTCGCTACGCATCCTCGCTCATCTCTAGTGGAAAGGCAGCCTAAGCCGTTGGTCCCCGCTGTCTTTCTTTTGTATTAGGTACCTTTACCATAAATACAAACTACACGGTTAGAAACAATGAAAATATTGTGCAGTGAGTTATGCAAATGTTCTTAAGGTTCAACTAATTTTATATCGTTAACACCTAACCTCAGCATCGTTAACTATTCAAGACATGTAGCAAATTAATTCTTGCTGCACAACTTTGACGTGTCGCGGTGCAAAGTACTTATATTGCTACTAGCTGCGCCACGCGGTTTCACCCGCATAAGTGTCGATCCCGTGGGAATATCGGGACAAAAAGTAGCCTATATGGTAATCCAGGGTGTCAGCTACCTGCATACAAAATTTTATCAAAATTGGTCCAGCCGCCGTTTGAGCGTGAATAAGTAACAAACATATAAACACACCGGCCCACACACACTCACAAACTTTCGCCTTCATAATATTAGTGTGATCATGTTTCATTATACGTTCATGAATATTTTGCTGAAGTTTTTTCTTTTAGATAGACGGACCGGATTAGTATTCTAAAGGATGTGTGAATACTATTTTTAAACATTTGTTTTACGTACAAATCACACAACTTATTTCATTGTTGTTTTTGTTGCCCACATAAATAAATATGGACAGTCAATGGACAGACGTGTGTGGAAAAGGAAAATGGAGGCCTTTGCCCAGCCTGCTGTGGGACATTACGGGCTATTGATTTCATTTCGTTTTTAGAAAACTTTCCCAACGGTCGAGCCGTAATAAGTTAGTACACTACTGTATCGCTGCCTCGTGTATTTATAAACTCAAACTCAAAGCATTTATTTCAATTAAACCAATTACAGGCACTTTTGAATTGTCAAGGGGTCGGTCAGTCAGAAAGATGAAGCTAGTTGCCCATTCCAAAGCGTAGGTACCTATGGAGAAGAACGGGCAAGAAACTCCATACGAAAAACATGCTTATTTTATTTAATAGTCAGCATCAGTCAACATCGGCCATGCTTATTTTATTTAATAGTCGTCTATCCTGAGATTCGTAGCGTAGGAAAAACCGACCCGATAGACGTTGACCTGTCCTTTCTCATACAAAAATCCAATAAAAAAGGACGTTCAGTTTTTCCCGAAATTGAAAAAAAATCAGGAAACTTTTCCAAGTTTTCTTTCTATATGAACATAATTAAGCCTGTAAAATAAAAAATATCCTGATCGGTCCAGACTTTTTCAAGAGATGCGCTTACCAACGAACAGCATTTCAATTTTATTTATAGATAGATGGGGTTGAAGTACTAGGGTCATGGGGTCTAAGTGCCCAATTGGTTTTTCGAGACATCGCCAAGCGGTCGGTCGACTCTTCACGTGACCCAGAGGACTGGCCTATTTTTTGGCCAAAGTCCCGCTGACAGCGATTCTGACAAATTTTTCGATGCCCTATGATTCTTTACCCTTGTTTAGTTTTATATACATGTACAGTCAACAAAAAGATAAGTACCTATGCAGGATCCTGGGATATAGTTGAAGTTTAGTATGAAACCGATAGATGTTCTCGAATAAAATTTAATTTTATTAATAGAAAATAAACAGCTCATTTATCAAATTAATATCCGACGATCCTGCATACTTTTCTCTTAATTTGTTGACTGTGTGTATGTAGCTAACAGATTTAAAACAGTAATATGTGAAAATGATCTTAAATATAATCTATCTATAGATAGATTATATTTAAGATCATTTTCACCTCTGAATTAGCCACACTGAAGAAGAAACATTCATTAAAAAATATATATTTTGCGACCAATGCGAACCTACAAGTACTCAACAATGCAATACAATCAAACAACCCGTTAATAAAACAGCCCAATTCCTTTTTCTCATTAACTACAGCTCTTAATTCACAATAACGTATTCAAAAGGCTGAATGTTGATTGAATTCCGGCGCCGAACCAATCAGAAGGGTCAAGGTTCATATCCGCGTGTGGCAAAACGCCTCACTTAAGAATTAAAGATGGCGTGCGCATGATTCGGTCCATTTGTTGTGATTGATGATGATGATATGATCACATTTTATGAGCCGTTGATTGGTGCAAAAAGGCTTCTTAATTTAAAGGAATGATGGAGTTATGCAGGTCAGTTTGTGCTTATATTATGTAAAATTCTTAAGGTGAGCTTGTGACGTTTTTAAGAGACACGTTCCAAGGCGTATCCTTCAAAAAGTTTACAACTTCTTTCTAAAGAATAAAGATAAAACACTCCTTGACATGAGGACGGTTCAAGAGTTTCTATAGAGTCTAAATAAGTACTAATATTAGTTACAAGATTTATAAGAAACGCTTTGGAAAGATTGTAGGACGGATGTGTAATAACAGCCGCATAGTTCGATCGATCAGGTAAAGCTACTCTTGCCGCGTTGGTCCGTGGATGGGTGACCGTCTTTACATACAAGACCCTTCCGTGTCTTGGAAAGCACGTTAAGCCGTGGGTCCCGGCTGTCATTCGTGGATCTTTGACAGTAGTTACGGGTAGTCAGGAGCCCGAAAGTCTGACAACCAGTTACTTACCAAGGGGTTGTGGAGTTTAGATAGGCAGTCGCTCCATGTAAAATACTGTTATTAAGCTGCATCCGTTTAGGCTGAAGGCTGACCTCAACCTGGTTGGGAAAAGGCAAGCAGATGATGATGCTTTGGACAGACTAGTTTTGTAGATAACCACGATAGGCAGAGTTTTTCTTAGTAAGATAAGTTAGAGTTGAGGGCAAGCGCACAACCGATACATATCATATCTTAGTGGCAATATGTTTGAATTTATATCACACAAGAACACATAGTAATTACTGACGTAGATAATATCAGACACCACATAACAACTATATCTACATAACCCCAAGATCTTAACGAGGATAAACACGACACACGACATCTTGAATAAACTACGTATTACTATCATTAGTTAATTACGTTCGTTCGCATCCAATCAGGGCCCTTATTCTTTAGGACACAATGAACGAAACCGCACGAAATTGGAGTGAATATCTAAGGAATTAGCGTGGTTTCGAAGTAAGAAATCGTTGAGTGGTCATAGTGAATTACGACCCAGGCGACTATCTATGAAGCCCAGCCCTTATGCGGTTTCACCCGCCTAAACGTCGATCCCGTGGGAATATCGGGATAAAGTAGGCTATATATTAATTCAGGGTGTCAGCTACCCCCATACCAAAATTTTATCAATACTGGTCCAGCCGTTTTTTTTTAATATTATAAATGCGGAAGTGTGTCTGTCACCTCTTCACGCTTAAGAGCGTTTACGCCGAACGGCATTTCATACAAACTTTCAAGCCCTTGTTTTTCGAACTGAATGAACCGATTTCAATGAAACTTCGTACGCATAAGCAAAATACAAAGGTCTAAAAAGTTAGTAGAGAACATTTTCGAAAAATAGTGTTACAGAAAATTAGACCGATTTTAAACTTTCCATAGAAACAGATATTTCCAGTTATCTTTTTTTAAAAAGACATTTCGAAAATGTTCTCTACTAACTTTTTAGACCTTTGTATCCTGCTTATGCGTATGAAGTTTCATTAAAATCGGTTCATTAATTTCGAAAAACAAGGGCATGAAAGTTTGTATGAAATGCCGTACGGCGTAAACGCTCTTAAACCGCTGAGCCGATTTAGATGAAATTTGGAATAGATATATTGAGTCCCGGGAAAAGACATAGGGAAGTTTTTAATCCGATATTCTCACGGAATCGACACTTATGCGGGTAAAATATAAAATCTGTGAGGTTGAGGGGACTACATGACCTAAACCGCGGTCACTGTCGGACTGCATAGAAAATAAAGAGAAGCGCGATGACACAACGCTGGTAATTCATTGCAAAATGTGAAGCAATTATCTATTCAAAAAAATCTATTGTTTGGACTAAAAAACACTATAATAGCACTGTAATATATTGCTTGTAGGATAATCTGACCAAAAATGAGAGAGATTGTATTTATATTAGTATGGTTTTGATTGTGAAAAGAAATTTTTTAGAAGTATCTTCATGATTTTTTTCTATCGTATCAAATTAGTTGTATTATGTTTTCAACACACTATCTAACTAGCATATATCCTTAAGAATATCATATATTTTTCTGTAGTCGATCATATACTTTTGGCCATTATAAAACTTACGTTTTCGTTTTTTGCGCTGGCCCGGAACATAAAGGGCTAAGGAAGGAACACGGGTGGGTTTTAGTCAGTAAGAGTCTGACACTTTCTTCCGCTCCACCCAGAGCGGGAGGGGTCATTTGATTAAAAAAAAGGGTAAACTATTGGATCACCTCTACCCAACCTTCGCGTGCCTAGGCGTGGTGTTATGGTATATTTTATTGCTAAGGCAAAGGTCTTGGCCCAGTGGACTGTGCTTTACAGAGTACTTTTTTTTTTGCGGATGGGAAATCATCAAATGACCCCTCCCGCTCTGGGTGGAGCGGAAGGGAGTGTCAGACTCTTACTGACTAAAACCCACCCGTGTTCCTTCCTTAGCCCTTTATGTTCCGGGCCAGCGGTAACCCTTTCGGACAATCCCGCTGACCCGGCAGGCTTCGGCCTTAAGGGGGCCCCCCTCCTCGACGCTGACATCTCTTTGAGGCGCGCGTGGAACACGTACGCGCCGTCCGGCACATGCCTGGTCCTGATCGGAAGGTGAGCTACCCATTGCTCTCCGCCCGCAAGCCCCTTTACAGAGTACTTATGTTGAACCGTTTGATCCTGATTGTCATGAATATTATCACAGTCCCACCTCAAACGAGTCTGAAACACGCTAGGAGAGTGATGATCATGTATAATAAGCATGCCCAACACAAAATTGACTTGTCAACGTCATCTAACTATCTCCGTACTACGTAGTCAATTAGCAGTTCCAACACGATGACAGAATTTGCAGAAATACAGTTATAGTCGAGTAAGCATTTGCTATTTGTAAACTGATAGTGTTTGATTTGCAATTATTATTATTATAATGATGAGTTTCATTAGCAGACAACGCTGAATACACGAATTAAATTATTTGCTACATTCCCGCTTACTCAATTAGCTGCTGATTCAGTTGTTATAATGTGCTCCCAATTATTTTGTCGATCCTTTAATGTAAACCAAAGCTTAAAGTATTAAAATCAATGTTGTTTATGTTTGATAGGTCCAACCGTTCAGCATCGAAATAATGCTATACATAATTGCTTAATCACCATTTTCAAATGACTTATAAAACGTAATCAGTGCGACTCAAATCGATAAGTGTTATCGTATTCAATACAATAATACAATGGTTTTTAATGTTTTAGTTTGATATAAAACGTCGTCTGAATAAGTCACTAGGGGATGTGCAAATCAAACTTAAGACACGTGCGAAATAATTAGTGATGTAACTGTGAAAATATTTTGTGTTAAGTGATACTTTTTGCTGTTACATAATTGTAAACGTGGTAATGGTCAAGTGAATACGTCTGTTGAATTTACGAAGATATAATCAAGGTGTGAACGCAATCGTTGGCACTGTAAAGGTACTGCTTGAAGAGCATTTTAATGTCGATGAGTCCATAAAATGTATTTTGAGTAACATTCCTTACTTTAAATCAAGCAACATGTAACGATTTCGAAATCAACTACTATTAATATATCATGATTATCAAGCAACAGGAACTGCTCATTATCTACATAATCGCTTATGTGTAGATCGGCATTGATTTCAATTTGGAGAGATTTATTCACTGTGTAGTAAAGTCAACCAACCCGTACTGGGCCTGCGTGGTAGATTTAAGCCCACTTCCTCTCAAAGAGAGGAGGCCTATGTCCCAGCAGTGGGAACATTAGGTACAGGCTGATTATGCTATAGTAAAGTCATTATGTGAACGATTATTGTGTTGTGGAAATCATCTCATTCTGTTAATCCTAGTGAAGAAACGAGTAAACAGTAAATATGAATAAGAATAACGTTACTGTATTAGACAATCAGCCGGGGCCGGATACAAAAACGCATCTGGGTTGTTGGGCTCGTTTCAAGAGCTTGTTCGAAGATAGAGGATTCGATTTAGAGTATGAATATGGACGAAGCCCAAGGCCGATCAACTTACTTGGTGAGAATCAAGATGCAGAGGGATACAGAAGAATTTCTGAAAGAAAATCATCACTCTCTAGGGCTAAAAAGACACAGTTCAATAGTTCGCCCAATAACACTGATGGAGATGGTGATTTGAGTCGTGCGATTAATTTTTATGAACAATTTACTACTTTAAATGATGAGGAAACGAAGGAGGAGCCTGATCTGTTTAGGAAGTCCGTCCGGCATCGGGTATCGATGAGACCGAGTGCCATTCTCACTAACATTATGGAAGAACCTGACGATGAAATCGAAGTGGTAAGTGAAAATTTTTAGACTTGTTTTAAATAATACATACGTTTGTGATTAATTTTTCGCTGAAGTTATGCATCATGGAAATCCGATCTTGGAAACTAATCTTATCAAAGAATAACAAATGGTATCAAATTAAGTATTTTAATAATACGACTCGATTGTGTTCCTGTTTTCAGGATTTATTTTGATATAATCTTTCAATATTTATATAAATCAATTCATCACCACTGCTCTCTCAAAACGGGGTAGGAAAACATCGTGAGGGAACCGGCCATATCCTAGAACCAAAAATTTCGAAGACATGTGACATTTTCCAACTCCCATTGAACCCGCGTGGTGATTTAGGCCCCACTTCCTCTCACCGAGAAAAGGCCTGTCTCCCAGCAGTGGAGACATTATAGGCTGAATATGCAAATAATATATTAATTAGGAAAATTATATCTGTTTGTTTTTCGCAAAATACGAACTTTAGTCCGCACGGAGTTGGCCGCACCTTTGGTGGACGGGGGTCAGGGCGGCGGGGTTGCCTATTGTTCGCAACGCACGTACTGAGTCATGACAAAGCGCCCCCGCCTCCCCGTCCCACCGCTCACATACCTAAAGCCCGGTTTCCACCGCAAAATCTGATCTATGCGTCATGTTCGTGAACGGGCGCCGTCAGTTGGGGCTGGTCATCTCTTAGCTGCCTCGGTTTATTTTTAATTATTTTATTTTTGATTGTTTTTTGTTAAGTACTATTTGTTGTACTCTGGACGCTTTTAACGTTTTACGTCTTTTTTTTATTTATTACATCGTTCTCACATTATATAATTTTAAATTCAAAAGTAATGATGTACTAATATTTTTGTAAAACATAATTTAAAAAGAGTGTCCATGGAGTTTCTTGCCCGTTCTTCTCCATAGGTACCTACGCTTTGGAATGGGCAACTAGCTTCATATTTTCTGACTGACCGACTTCTTGACAATTCAAAAGTGCCTGTTAATGGTTTAATTGAAATAAATGCTTTGACTTTGACTTTGAAAAGAGTAATGAGCCGGAAATGGCTAAGCGGAGCGGACTTCGTTTTCATGAAATAGGTTTGCGTTTCCACCAAGAAAGAGTTTAGTCGTCTGATTCCCACCGCAAAAGAGAAATGAAACAGAAGAATGAGCGAGCTCATTTTTACACTTTTTGCAAGCTGAGTCATTTCCGCTCAACTCTTTGTTGGTGGAAACACATGTGAGCAGTTTTCCCTTGCGAGGTAAAAGAAGTCATATTTTTTTTTTCTCTCATGGTCTGGCAGTTTGAGTAATTTATGTGGCCTACCCAAATGTCCTTTCTTTGGTATTGTTCGTCGAATCGTTGAGCTCCTTAAGTCTTGAGTTGAGCTGCACGATTTCTGACAAATGCATGCACTGACTGGACAGGTCCTCTCATTCTGTGTGGTTCTTTCCTCAAAAGACCATCCCAGACATCGATCTACATGGTCTTCATATAACCTGACCAAGATTATGTCTGGACTTTAAAAGAGACTGTGACCTCTGAGTTTGTTTCGGCCTTTCTTCTCAGAGTAGTCAGATAGGAAACGCCGACCTCATCTAGTTTTAAAAAACATGATTGACGTGTAAAAGTGTTAGTAGAAACCTACTTACAAAAATAAAATCATTTATCATTTATCATTAAAAAGGTCCGCTCCGCTCGCGGTGGAAACCGGGCTTAAGGCGCGGCCAACTAGTTCCGCGCGGACTATAGTTGCATTCGATTTATAAGTCCGAGAGGCATTTTCGTGTTTTAAGAACGTCTGTCTGCATTCAAATCACAGTCTCGATCTGCCAAAAATACCTTCAATTTCACAAAAATTGACACTGATTGTCGTTGAGATGAGATTGCTACTAGATTTTGAACGTTTTAATTACTGGTTTGGGCTTCCGGTCACTGACTCTAATATGTGAAACTTGATACTAGTTTTTTTTGTAATATCTTAATGTGAGACCGGATAAAACTGGTTTCCGATTTATTATCGGTGTTCTGGTGACAGATTAACCTGTCATGGCAAGCGTGGATAGATTGGTATTAATCTGATAGGTTAGTAAACGCCTCTGGCAACACTGACGGTCGTCGAAACATGACTTTCACTATAATTGGATTGTAGCGATCCGATATGACAGGATGTGGAGCAATAAAAAAATACGGGGTTCATTGTATGCTGATTGTGATTTAGAGATCTAGCTGGTATTTGAGGTTAGGTCTCCTTCGATCAATAGATAACTATGATTGATCGAAGTAGCTCTCTTTAGGTTTCTTCTGGACGAAAAAAGGAGGTTGCAAGCGAAATATTAAAATTGGAATATTATACAACATTCTTTTGTTTTTGTGATAAGAATGTGGCCAGGCAAAATAATGTCACAGTATAAATATGAACAGTATGGAAAGTAGGCCTGTGGGTAATGGAGCTTAGGTAATTATGTGTTGATATAATATGGAGCGTTAGGGTTGTCACTCTTAGCCTGGGTTGCATCATCTTACTTTAACTTTAACAAACGTCAAAAGTCTGTCAAACTGCATACAAAAATCACCGGTTATGGTTAAAGTTACGGTTAAAGTCAGATGATGCAACTCAGCCTTAATGTCTGTAAAATAGATAAGTGTTTTATTGTAACGAAGTTTTTTAACGCGGTTTGCGGTTAGGAGTTGGCTGGTTATATTTCCCTCCTTCTGGTCAAAACTAAGTAAATCCAAGATGGCGGCTGCGAAAAAGAAAATTTTTTTCGTCGTGAATATCACTTTCATAGTTTTCGAGGGTGTAACCTCGCCTTACCGTTTTAACTCGAGAATGGGTGTAATAGTAATTAAAGAAAACAATATATTTTTTTAAATATCTTTATTCTTCGTATAATTATAAATTATTTACTGAAAAATACTTTCGCCTGCTACGACATGTTCGAAATGCTTTGTTATTAAATTTTACAGTGTAAAATATTCTCATTCTAATAAATAGTTTTTTTTAATAAATTATCGGGTAATATTATAAAAGAGATTTTGTTAAGTTCTTTGTAAATTGATAGAGCTATTTTGCAATTAACATGTTCTCTTTTAAAACAAGAACGAAAAATTTCATCCATTTTCTCGACATATTATATATTGAACAAAGTGATGGTACAACTAGCAAGCTGCTAAACTTGTGAATGGGTTGATTAGGTCTAATATACGATTTCAGAATTTAACAATCGTTGTGGTGTCCGCCGCATTTTTTCAGGAGATAGCCACAAACATTAAGTGAGTTTTTTTTCAGTAACATCCAGCAGATTATATTCTGAGCTCATCATTTGAACGTTGCTATCTGGGTCTTCATTGCTTATACCGGGAGTATCGTTTTCCTCATTAGGTGATGCTTCGTCATTCAGTTAACCTAACACGCTGGACTGAATAAGAAGTTTTCCCAAATCGTCTTCACAATTACCTGCCTTTGGAGGTTGTATGATATAAGAAAAAAGCATTTTTTTGAAAAGCATATATAAACTGTCTGCTTGTGGGTTCTGCGGCCAGACCATTTTTAGTTTATATTTGTCCAAAAAAATTCTCCAGCACATCCTGATTGAGCCGCCTTGTATCTTGTAATAACGAGCATCCATTCGACTTTAAATCTTCAAAAAGCAGCAAAATAGATGTGATTGTTATTTGAAATTCATATATTATAAACTTGACAGTTGAAGTAACATTTTTTCCATTTACTGGATTGATTAATTTCAGATAATGAAAAAAAATTAAAATTATCTGTGATTCTTTTCCAGTAAATTTGATGAGTTCAATGCATCGAATAAATTGTTCATATTTTTTATAAGTTCAGCAGTGTCCCTCCCGGATTCTTAAATGAGGTTAAAGTCTACGTAAGTTGATATACCAGCGGCAACAGAATTACTTAAAAGTTGAGTAGCATAGGGAACTTTCATTTTTTCAAAATTTGTTGATTGGATGTGGCTATTCGTCAATTTGTGTGCAAGTCTGAAGCTCTTTGGTATATCATTCTCAAAATTGAACGATGTGCTCGAATGTAGCTACACGATCCTGGAAATGAATGTCGTAAGAAATCAAATTGTTGGGAACCAGTTTTATGAGATGAGGTGCATCATCACAAATATAGTATATTTTTCTGTTATTGATGAAGAAATAAGGCCCGTTCTATGGTAACAGATCTCTTTTTGCTGCGTTAAATAGATCAGATCCAATGTCGGAGACAAATGTTCTTACGTTAAGTCTTATATCAAATACACACATCAAAAGTGTCTAGGGATCAACATATATTTTTGCAATAACTTTTCTCCTGATTGATATTAATTAAAATTTTCTTTAAGGATTCATCAAATAAAGTGTTTTCGTTTGTCACAGTAACGATAAACCAAGTCACCTTTGCATTAATAAAGAAATTTGCCATTTTCCTAATAAAGGGATTTTTGACATTTGAACCACTAACACAAAAGTTCGAAAAAAAGACTGAAATAACAGTTTTCTTTAAAATTTTATTGGGTAACTTAAACAATTAATAATCCGTGTTTCTACCGCGAACACTAACAACACAAGAACATCGGTTTGGCATACTCAAAATGAGTTCATCCAAATCACGCTGTGGAATGGCCGCCCATGTTCGTTGCAACAACAAAAAAAGGTCTTCTTGCGACTGGATACCCTCCATATTCGGCAGAGCTCTTCTCTGTAGCATATCCCATGCATGCTCAATCGGGTTCAAGTCTGGCGACTGAGCAGGCCAGGGCAGGACATTGATGTTAGCTGCGGCGAGAGTCTGTCTTACAACTCTTGCGGTGTGCGGTCGTGCATTATCATGCATTAACTGAAATAAGGGACCGATTTGCACTTGTAGAGGAACGATGACGTCTGATACAATCGTCTCAGCATAAATTTGAGCGTTGAGGTTGCCTCTGATCCAAATCAACTCAGTTCTTCCGCCGATCCAAATACCCGCCCATACCATGATGGTTCCACCACTATAAGGATGGACTTCCTGGCAGGATTTTAATCGCTGTTGGCGTCCAGGGGTTCTCCAGTGTCGTATACGTCTTGTATCCGGTCTCATACCAAAACGAGACTCATCAGAAAAGCACACGAAACGCCATTGTTCTTCTGCCCAATTTCTGTGTTCAAGAGCCCATTGATATCGAATCCTACGATTGTGCATTGCTATAGGTGGTACCCGTAGCGGTCTTCGGGTAATGAATGTTCACTTCATGCAAGTGGTTTCTGAATGTTTGGTCGCTAATTAAGTTCCCTGAAGAGTGATGAAGCCTCACGGCTAACATCATGGCGGTTATTGTTGGAGCTCTTCGAGTTAAGATTTGAATGTATCGGTCTTGTCTCCGTGTGATGCAGCGATACCGTCCTCCATGGCGCTCAGCCACGGTACCAGTGCTTCGGTAACGTGTCCAAAGTCGACTGATAACACTCTGACTTGTATTCAGAGCTAAAGCCACAGTACGTTGCCGGGAACCAGCTTCTATCATTCCCACGGCTCTGAGCATTTCTTCCCTGCTTAAATGACGTCGCCGCTCCATAATAACGTTAGTTTTAATCAGTAGTAGGGAAACAGTAGCACTAATAATGTCTTCAATGCGTTGTATGTTTTTATAGGGAAAATATTGACAGCTGATTTTCATCTTTTACTCGAATTTGATTCACAGTTCCTGATTCAAATTATGAAATGCAACAAAAAGGATCCATATAAATTTATAAAATCATAAATTTATTACAAAGCCACATCTCAATCTCAAGAAATCCGCATAAAAATGCTTGATCCCTAGACACTTTTGATGTGTGTAGTTTTTGCAAAAGTTTGTCAATCCATTTAGCTATGTCGTCATAGTTTCCACATTCGGAGAGCAATGCAAATCCCACGGGTTGCTTCCAGTTGATAAATATCCTACAAACCATCAAAACCAAAGCATTTTTTACAGGTTCTGGTGACTGTACTCCATCGACCTCGTGAAAACCAATAATTTTATCTTGCTTTAAGTTATAAAACAAATTCGCTTTTAAACTGATGGTATCAATGACAACTCAGCAGTTCTTTTCCATATCATTCGTGACATCGACTTTAGTTTTAAGTATTGTCATAAGTCTGTCATTTATTTCAGATGTTACTATGGTATTCCATGTTTATTTAATGTTCTAGGACTTGGGAGACATATAGCACTCTGAAGTAACCGGTAAGCTTGTAGACTATTGTAATATAAATTTAAGCAAAACATTGTGTAATGTTGGTCACTATTGGCCGGTACTCGTATAATTAAATTTTAAGTGAGTCTGTGCCTTTACTACTACAGCTAGCTCTTTTGTCAGAAATCTATCACACAATTTATGGAAACTATCTCTTTGATATTTTCCCGTTTTATTGTCAATTTTGTATAATTGATTGAGTTTTCTATATGCTACTGCTAAAAGATCGCATCGTAGTTTTCTTATCCTTAGCGTGTCCAATGAAAGAGATCTAGAAGTTTTAGCACTGTCACTTGCTAAAAGTGCTATATTTTCATCTCTCTGTGTACATATTTCAACCAATTTCGGAGCTTCGGTTGATGTTTGTACATCTTTTTTTTTGTTAATCTGATAGATTAAGAGATGGTAATGAACTGGTTTAAAGTTTCTTACGTTGCTTTCCCGTTAGAATATCCATAGGGTTAAAGTGTTCTGCACAAACGGTAAAGTTTTGTGGCGGTCTGTTGATCAAATCTTCTCGAGATAGCCATTGGGAACGTCTGAAAAAGATAACAAAATATCCTTTTTCATTATGTAATTCTTATTAGGAAATAAGTGCTTGCGGTCGAGGACCTCCGTCAGAAACGAAGTTCCTTCTCACGTATGATATAAAATAAAAATAACCGCCATCTTGGATTTACGTTTATGACCTCACTCTTGGCTTTTAGCACCCTCGCAATTTATGAATACCATGCCATGACGAAAAAATTGAAAAATTGCACAGCCGCCATCATGGATTTACATTTTGATCCACTGTAGGCTTTAGCACCCTCGAAAAGTATGAAAACGACACCCATGGCAAATAAATTGAAAAATTTCACAGCTGCCATCTTGGATTTACATTTTGACCTCACTAACGGTTTTGGCAAGCTCTCTCTACCTATATGTAAACGACACCCACCCATGACAAAAAAAAATAAACATGTTAGCAGCCGCCATCTTTGTTTTACAAATAAATTCACGAATTTCTTAAATTCAATCGTTCCGACCACACGGACCATTATTCGATATCAATTATAACACTAAACCATTCTATAACACTTACCTTTCAAGATCAGCCGGTCGATTCTGTAAAAGTCTCACCGTGAAAACTTTGGTGAAGTGGGTTTGTTTTTGCTAGGAATTGACACTATTGACAGCTCACTCTACACTCACTTCACCTAAGTTTTCACGGTGAGATTTTTACAGAATAGCACCGCTGCAGGGAGTTTAAAAAACGAAAGCTCCGACTTTGAAGAAACCGAGTTCAAACAGCCGTATACTACACAATACGCTCGAGGCATTTTTAAAAAGATGGACGGTTCGTAGCGCAAGGAATAAATGTATTACGCGACTACTCGTTCCCCGTGTACGAGAGCACCGCGACTATCGCTATCACTCACCGCGCCCGCGTGCCCACTATGTACACTCAAAGATAGTTCATTCATAATGTTTGAGTTCACCGCGCGGCGCTCGCAACGCGTCCGCGCTGCCAGTCTGACCAAACACTTTAGAAAATTCAAACCTAAATAACGGATCCACAACTCCTCATTTATAAATGCCTACCTAATGCCTTGAATTACGAATGCACGCCTTGTTTCCCCAAAGGGTTGGGCTGAAGTGTACCAATAGCAACTACACCCACATTTCGCCACTTATGTTGAAGTCCCATGTTACAGGAAGCGAGCCTATTGCTATCAATCGAGAACAAATCGAGACTCCTAGCTGCTATTGAGACATTCCATAAAGAAAATTCCAGTGACACTGCCCGACCTGGGAATCGAATTCAGGACCTCCTGAAGCTCAGCAGTAGCGCTTGCAGCCACTAAACCAACGAGACATTTCATCTTACTTGAAGAACTTTTTTAGGACGCACATTCTTCTCTTCTGTTACGATCTCATATAAATATATAAACCGTGTTTGTTTATTACCTATTTGTCAAGGCTTGTCAATGCAGTCAATCGCATGATTCTGAGTACTTGAAAAACCTCCCTTGATTGACTTAAAATAAATAAACACTCATCGTCATGCCAACACTCATCTTCGAGAAGAACTATATAAAGAGCTAATGATCGTCGAATGTCGATAAATGAAGTATCTACCTTGTTTAGAATTACTCGTAGTAAAATGTAATGTTTATGAGAAATTTGTTTTGTAGCCTTTTCATTCCTTCTTTTTGAGGGCCATCAAAAAGATGTTATATTATGATCATAGATATCCGAATTATGATGAATGCGACAATCACTCTTTTTAGGGTTCCGTAGCCAAATGGCAAAAACGGAACCCTTATAGATTCGTCATGTCTGTCTGTCTGTCTGTCTGTCCGTCTGTCTGTCTGTCCGTCCGTATGTCACAGCCACTTTTCTCCGAAACTATAAGAACTATACTGTTGAAACTTGGTAAGTAGATGTATTCTGTGAACCGCATTAAGATTTTCACACAAAAATAGAAAAAAAACAATAAATTTTGGGGGTCCCCATACTTATAACTGAAACTCGAAATTTTTTTTTTCATCAAACCCATACGTGTGGGGTATCTATGGATAGGTCTTCAAAAATGATATTGAGGTTTCAAATATAATTTTTTTCTAAACTGAATAGTTTGCGCGAGAGACACTTCCAAAGTGGTAAAATGTGTGTCCCCCCCCCCGTAACTTCTAAAATAAGAGAATGATAAAACTAAAAAAAATATATGATGTACGTTACCATGTAAACTACCACCGAAAATTGGTTTGAACAAGATCTAGTAAGTAGTTTTTTTTTAATACGTCATAAATCGTAAACCACATTTTACCATTCATTCAATCAACTCAAAAATAAAAAAAAACATTTAATTTCATAAACATAAACCTTATGCATAAACCCGGATGTTACGGAACCCTCGGTGGGCGAGTCCGACTCGCTCTTGCCCGGTTTTTATTTTTATTGCTGAATGGGCTCGCTCTTGATCTCGATCACGCCTGATGGGAAGCGATGGGTGAGGTCTTTTTTTTTTTTTTTTTTTTTTTTTTGAGGATGGGAAATCATCAAATGACTCCTCCCGCTCTGGGTGGAGCGGAAGGGAGTGTCAGACTCTTACTGACTAAAACCCACCCGTGTTCCTTCCTTAGCCCTTTATGTTCCGGGCCAGCGGTAACCCTTTCGGACAATCCCGCTGACCCGGCAGGCTTCGGCCCTAAGGGGCCCCTCCTCGATGCTGACATCTCTTTGAGGCGCGCGTGGAACACGTACGCGCCGTCCGGCACGGGCCTGGTCCTGATCGGGCGGTGAGCTAATGGGTGAGGTCTAAGATGGAACGGAGGAAGCTTCTTCATGCATCCCAAAACCCACTTTGACCGTCTGTCTATTTGTCTGTTACCTTTTGACGCCCAAGCAAATCCTTTTCATGTCTAAAATTGTAAAATGTAAGCCTGGAACCTGGAGATGAACTTAGGGTACGCACGACAACATATCAAGCTATACCCAGCCCCGGATCTAAGGGGGGGAAGGGGGGAGGGGGGGTTTCATGGGGCCGCCAAATCCTTGAAACAAGAATTCGAAATATCGAACAAATGAAGCCTCTTTTCCTATAATCTCATAGGATGGAGGAAATCATCGAATCATAATATAATATGTTTGAAATACAAACTTTTTTATTTCCATACGCCCAGTTAGTATATAGGTAATTAAAACTTGTCTACGTTCTACAATGAGTCAGGATCGTCTATCTGGCCTCGCGATCCTAGCCATTGAAAACAAAACTGCCTATGCGACGGACTTTGAGGAGCTAATAGATTTATTCGCAGAAAAGAAAGCACGCCGTGTAAAATTGTAGTCTTTCCTGGTTATGTATTTTTAGGGTTCCGTTGCCAAATGGCAAAAAACGGAACCCTTATAGATGTCATGCCCTCATGTCTGTCTGTCTGTCTGTCCGTCTGTCTCTCTGTCTGTCTGTCCGTCCGTATGTCACAGCCACTTTTCTCCGAAACTATAAGAACTATACTGTTGAAACTTGGTAAGTAGATGTATTCTGTGAACCGCATTAAGATTTTTACACAAAAATAGAAAAAAAACAATAAATTTTGGGGTTCCCCATACTTAGAACTGAAACTAAAAATTTTTTTTTTCGTCAAACCCATACGTGTGAGGTATCTATGGATAGGTCTTCAAAATTATATTGAGGTTTCTTATATCATTTTTTTCTAAACTGAATAGTTTGCGCGAGAGATACTTCCAAAGTGGTAAAGTGTTCCCCCCCACCCGTAACTTCTAAAATAAGAGAATGATAAAACTAAAAAAAAATATATGCTGTACAATACCATGTAAACTTCCACCGAAAATTGGTTTGAACGAGATCTAGTAAGTAGTTTTTTTTTTAATACGTCATAAATCGTAAACCGCAATTTACCTTTTATTCAACCAACTCAAATATAAAAAAAACATTTAATTTCATAAACATAAACCTTATACATAAACCCGGATGTTACGGAACCCTCGGCGAGCGAGTCCGAATCGCTCTTGCCCGGTTTTTTTTTCTGTGTTTCTGTTTTATGCTACAAATAATAGTTATTAGATAATAAAAAGTTTAAATTTATTAAAGGATTATTATTTTAACAAATGGTCACAAAAGTGCTACTCAGTTTTTCTCAAACACTGAAGGGTGGCGCCCCCTCCACTATCAAAGTTTTGCCCCGGTTCGAAAAAATCGTAGATCCGGGGCTGGCTATACCTACATTTCCAGCATAAGCTGACTTATCATTGTACGAAAAGCCTATACAATACGAGGTCAGCTAAAACTGGAAATGTATAGCTTGATATATCGTCGTGTGTACCATTTATGCTGACTAAAAATGATAGGTACACGCAGACGATCTCATGGGCAACAGCCAGTTATTCATAATACTGAAAAGGTTATATCGTGATAGGCAATTTTGTTTTGAACGTGAATCGTGACGTAAGGCAGAAATTATATGTAACATACCTCTACTCCTTTCAAAATGGATTTCATCTTTGGTTCAATCCTTATGGAAATCGGGAGCAGTCCTTTTAAGCAATGTGGATTCAGGTATTAGGCTTGAAATGTACTTAGATCGTCCTTGAGTGAACATACGTTTACATACCTACTCTAAAATATTTCTTTAGAGCCCAGTAGGTTAACTATCAACAACGTTTAAACTTAAAGCAGTTGATCTCTTTATTCTCTTTATTTGCATTCCATCATCATCATAAAAGAAAGAAAGAAAGAAAAATAGGTTGATTTGTCACAGAAACACGTGCATACAAAATGATAATTAATTCTAATATTATGGAAAAATAAAAACAAAATATATCTATGTAGGGACCCGTGTGTGTGTGGAACTGTGGATGACCGAAATAAACTTCACTTCTTTAATTATTTTTAAAACTTCTTAGCTCGCTCGCCATCTTATTTATTAAAACTTTATGCACAAGTAAAAAAACTGTACAAAGGCGGACTTAATGCCTTGGGCATTTTCTACCAGTCTACCTTAGGGTGATGCGCAAACAATACTCAGTAGGTGCAATAGCAGAAAACAAGTTAGAACATATATTATTTATAACTAAAATATAAGAATAAATACATATTATATACATACATACGAAAAAAAAATGTATGAGAGATAATCAAGAAAACCTACAACAACTTAATTCTGAGACGAATCTGCCAACTTCTTATTGAGGGACTCTCTTATGTACCTAATTTTGTCGTTCAAAAAGTGCTGATTCTGAGCCTAATTTGTATAAATAACTTTTGATTTTCATTCTCTCCTCTCAACCGTTATATTATTGCGTAATTAAATACATGAAACTTTCGGAAAATATTCCATAATACATCGAAAAAGCTTCTACGTCTATGATTGACAGTAATTTACCTGTCCGTTCGGCTTCGAAAGCGAATATTCGATTACAGACGTTTCAAAAGGCTCGAACAATACTGGACCTCGTTGGCCGGACAATGGTGGATAATGGTCCACAATGGCAGCTGTGGGGATGCCCATTCACATCGTATCCCTGATGTGACGGGCTGTCGATCGTGTAGCCAATTGTGTGAGAGTATCACAGGTTTTTAATAAAGTCCTGCTTACACGTGTCGTTTAGAATATGAAGTTCAATAAGGTCAGGTTCAGCCAATTTTATTATGTAAGCTTCTTAGGTAATCCTTTCAGAACACATTATCACGCTGTAGGGTTTCCCACAAAGATGAGCGCTACTTATTTTTAAATGCCATGTAATTCTTTTCTTTCAAAATATTACTAAACTATCAAATAATTTCGTCTAGTGATTAAAATAAGCATCCCTCCCCATTTATATCGACTTTACTTAGTAAAGTGTATTCAAATGTTTCTCTGCAAAATATATACATACCAACGAAACTCATTTGGAACCGTTTTCAATTTATCCCTTTTTACTTGATCCCTGTAACCGTCCACAAACTATGCTCGGACCTCCTATCCTGCCCTTTGTGTCCCAAAACATGCAGCTAGAGTGGCCTCGGCGCTGCCACAGATACGCCGTGGATGTTGCGAAGTTTTAGGCCAACAAAATTTGAATATCTGTTGTGCCAGCGACATGAAGAAGAAGAATACTTACTTGATCCCTTGAAATATTTACATACTTAAATTTCAAGTTACCAAACATCAACTTTATTTTAATAGGAATTAAGTTGATTTCAGAGTGATTAGCACTATTGAAAAAGTTATAAAAACGTTTGAAGTTGTAGCGTAAAGTGTATAGGATAGGAATTAAAGTTGTTTTTCCATAAACTCGTATTTGTTTACATGTTTTGGCAAATCGCGATTACATACTAACACGCCATCTTCCCTTGGGGGTAGGCAGAAACTACAGAACGCCATCTGCTAAAAAAATGCTGGTGAAATAAAAACTTAGTAATAGGGTCCCGTTTTTACCCTTTGGGTACGGAACCCTAAAAAGAAAACGAGATATATAATTTGCTCTTTTAACAAATATTAAAAGAGCAAATTGTATTAATTCGAAGCGAGGTTTTGTTAGCAACGTCGAAGATAGACACTACCTATTTATTTGTTAAAATTCGCAATAAATATGTATATCGTTTTCTTCACTTAATCGAAGCATGGTTAGATGCGCTCTTTTTGATATCAAACATTATAATAAATATTTATTGACATCTTTGAGTGGGACAAGTATTTTCATATCAGACATAATTATTTTGTAACATAAAAGCGAAATACGAAATGTTTCTCTGTCTTATTTCCACAATTTTCTCTCAAAAGTTCTTGGAGGAAGTTGTTAAATAATTTACTTTGAAAAACATGCATTCATTTTTATTTGTGCTTTACGAAATTCGTCAATGTGAAATACAACTGGGACCTGGGGGGAGCCTGGGACTGGTTTGACCGACTGACCCTGTTTTATTTATTGACTTGCTTGTGCATCACGTGGTTCTGCCCGTAAGGAGATTTTAACAAACGGAAAAATTACAAAGAAAAATAGTTTAATCCTCAACCGTAAATTTTTCAAGCACACAAAGTATTATACTTAATATAATTTTTATGTCGCTTAAGATAAGTGTAGCTTTCTATGAGTGTAAGAAATATTGTAATACCTAAGAACATAAAAATTAACTAATGTATCTCTATTTATTATTATAAACTTTGATAATCAAGATCTGACAAATAGAATCGCAATTTTACGGGTTGATATATGATGATGTACATCACAATATCTTTAATAGAAGACCTTGCACCAATTGGCATAATTTGTTTTTCAAATTCAAATTGCTTCATTGTGATCATGGGTGATAAAGATGTTTGAACAATAACAAACTAATGGTTGACTAGGTCCTCTGGACATGGTAAATTGGCCATGGCCATTTAGGCATCGTTGGGGACGCAAAGTGACAGTTACTCGTACTATAGATGGACGCAAAGTGACAGTTACCATAGATTTAAAATCAAACAAGCCGAATGCCAGGTGGGTGTTCCCATCAGCAAAAATTACGAACTTTAATTTCTAATTTAGCCCTTCTAGGGGTTAATTTTCAAGAATCCTTCCGTAGTACTCACTCTCGTAATACAAGGTGGAGACGACAATACAACAATAAATTAAACTGCGTATATCTAAAGACGTTCCCAGTCTGCAAACGAAAATTCAATCAGATATATCCAATAGTTTAGTCACTACAGCTAGTCAAAGTATGGCAAAACCCATAGTCGGCCTATCACTACTATTTAGTTTGTTTGGAAAAATCACATTTTTAATGAGAGGTTTTTCTTTTGAGTATTAAAAAAAAAACATACTTTCCAAGAACTCTGTAGATGGCGTTGAACTGACTACGTTACTAGGTGCCAAAGCCAAAACGCTTGGGAAAAAAAAACATTGCGTCACGTCACATACGATCGTTGAGTGACACTTTCGTTTGCTGTCGTTTTACGATCTCAAAATTACATCCAAGTGAAATAATTACAAAATTATGTGACGTTCCGTTCCTTGCAGTAATTTACCAAGTTCAGCGCTATCTATCCAGCGACTAGCGAAGAGTTAAAAAAAAAAGAAAAAGAAATCCCTCATTTCGAAGCATTTTATTTTCATAATCTCATAACTTAAAAGACTAACTATATAAATAAATACAAAAACAAAAGGATATTTAGGCCTCGAAACTCTGCGCACTCCCGGAGTGCCACTGTTTTTTTTTTTTACTTTACCTGTACCACACAATAATTTAACTGTCTTTAAATTGGCCATGGCCATTTAGGCATCGTTGGGGACGCAAAGTGACAGTTACTCGTACTATACAGGAAAAGTTTTTAACCAGTGCGCAAATTTTGACATAATAAACTTGAATATATTTTAATAAACACGTATTTTTTGTTTTGATATGTTTCAATAGTAAAAAATTAAGTTAACGCTTACGAGACTTGTTTACTCAGAAATTTATTTTATGGACGTCGCTTGCCAGTCCGTCGACCGGTCGCCCGATTCACGCCGCGCGTCGACCGGTCGCCTGACGCGCCAGCTGCTATCAGAAGTACTCACGCGCGCGCGCTCGCTCTATGCGACGGCGGATTATTGACCCCAGTTTAGCGCTACAATTTTTTAAGTTTAGACTGTGTAAAGTTATTTGTAAACGTAATTTTTCGTAAATTCCAATTTATCCTTCATACTTTCATGGGCTTAGGACCATCAAAATGCAGAAAATAAATCATAATAAGTAAGAAAGTAATACGTTTTAGTCCATTCAAAATAAAACATTTAGGTATGATAGGTACTTAGACATGATACAATTTGCGTCAATGTCTAATCAAAGAGAACCTAAGACACTAAGATTGTTTATAATTTCTTCTTACCTCTACATTTTATTAATCACAATAATTTTAGGTATTGTTCGAAGTGACCTCCTCCTTTTTCAAGGCATAAACGTGCACGTTTAAATAAGTAAGCATTTAGTTTGTTAAGGACACTAACACCACTTTTTACTTCAATGAAAGCGTTAATTATTTTTTCTTTCAAGTCATCTAGGCTCTGAGCCTCTTCTACATACAGCCGGCATTTCACTTGTTTCATACACCTTGGTTTGCTGCTAAAATTGTCCTCTCATTAGAGACCGTGGGATTGAGGATCCTTTGGGCTCGCATACGAGGTACGCTCTCCCTTTCGTATCTTCTTCGTGCTGCTCGTAAATTTTCATTGCTTAACAAATACACTCGCACCATTTCACCTACTCGCGGTGAGTAAAATGAGACATTGTCACTACGCTAGTCTAGTACGCGGCACGCGCGCAGGGACGGCGAAGGGACATCCGACCTCCGCTTCCGCAAGTGACATACTGCATGTGCATGCGTTTTGTTTATCAAACGCCGGCGCCGCGCCGCATGCCCCCGCACCCCCGCCCCGTCTCGTGCGCTGGGCGTCCAGCGGCCGGTGGGCGGCCTTCGCGTTTTCATTCATGCTCATTCATAGTATTACTATTAAATTATATCCATGTCTTGCTTATTTCAAATTGGGACAAAAAGGAAAAATTAAAAAAAAAAGTCATAAACTAAAAATGGAAATGTGTTCTATTGCTTACACTGAGCCACCAAAAAAAATTTGCGCACTGGTTAAAAACTTTTCCTGTAGATGGACCCAAAGTGACAGTTACTAGATTTAAAATCAAACAAGCCGAGTGCCAGGTGGGTGTTCCCATCGGCAAAAATTACGAACTTTAATTTCTAATTTAGCCCTTCTAGGGGGAAAATTCATTTCAAGAATCCTTCCGTAGTACTCACTCGCGTAATACAAGGTGGAGACGACAATACAACAATAAATTAAACTGCGTATATCTAAAGACGTTCCCAGTCTGCAAACGAAAATTCAATCAGATATATCCAATAGTTTAGTCACTACAGATAGTCAAAGTACGGCAAAACCCATAGGTAGTCGGCCCATCACTACCATTTAGTTTGTTTGAAAAAATCACATTTTTAATGAGAGGTTTTTCTTTTGAGTATTAAAAAAAAAAAACATACTTTCCAAGAACTCTGTAGATGGCATTGAACTGACTACGTTACTAGGTGCCAAAGCCAAAACGCTTGGGAAAAAAAAACATTGCGTCACGTCACATACGATCGTTGAGTGACACTTTCGTTTGCTGTCGTTTTACGATCTCAAAATTACATCCGAGTGAAATAATAAAAAAATTATGTGACGTTCCGTTCCTTGCAGTAACTTACCAAGTTCAACGCTATCTATCCAGCGACTAGGGAAGAGTTAAAAAAAAAGAAAAAGAAAATCCCTCATTTCGAAGCATTTTATTTTCATAATCACATAACTTAAAAGACTAACTATATAAATAAATACAAAACAAAAGGATATTTAGGCGTCGAAACTCTGCGCACTCCCGGAGTGCCACTGTTTGTTTTTTTTACTCTACCTGTACCCTACAATAATTAAACTGTCTAATCAAATAATGTACCTCTTTGTTCGCAGTTGCATTGTTCAACTGTGGTACTGTGGTACAAGTAATTACCTAAGTAATGATATTGTATTCTATGAAACTAACATCTAAGTATCTGCAATAATAATACTATTCTCAGTAGATTCAATGATCCTTGGTGAACCATTTCTTGGAAAATACAGAGGTCCGATTCCACTTGCACACAGCCAGGCAAATTAATTGTTAAGCAAATTGGGAGTGTTAGAGTCATTTCTCACAGCTGTCACAGCATGACAGTTGTTACTTGAATAAACGAACAATGTAAGTTGGTAGCTAGTCAGTTTGCTTAATAATTAATTTCCCTGACAGGACATTATGAGACGTCATTCAGTGGTCAAGGTGCAGCCTTGGACAAAGCCTCTCAAAATGGAGTGTACTTACTAATAAACAGTGCCACATTACTGCTGTAAAGTATTTCATCCGTTTAAATTAATGCTTGCATTTATCACCTATCACAGAGAGCCAGAGTGGTAACAGCCCTGACATACGAATTGTAGGTTGTGGGTTCGAACCCAGACAGGCGCTTTACTTTGTGTAAATAATTTCATCACCACTGCCCTCAAAACGGTGAAAGAAAACATCGTGAGAAAACTAGCATGTCCTAGAACCAAAAAGTGATATCCACCAACCCGCACTGGGCTCGCGTGGTAGATTAGTCTCAGCAGTAATAAAATTATAGGCTGATCATGCTTATACCTAACGACTCAAGTTTTGCCACAATATATTTAAGTACATAAACATGCATGTTTTTCATTATTAAATACTAGGTGATATTGGCTTTTGTAATACCATCCTTGCTTTTCTAGTTTCCGATAAGGCTAAACAATTGTACAAGTTAGTTATAAGATAGATCGTAATCAATAATTTTGTGTTTTTCTGCACTGGGCGATGTGGTCGCTAAGCGACAAAGTTCTATATTTCGATAAAAAAAAAAAAAAAAATACTAGCGTTGTTTTGCCATATAAATTATTTCTAGCAGCCCGGCGCTACTTCGTTCGCTTGGTGTCCTAGTCCTACCCCTTACCGTACCCTACCCCTACCCTACTCCACTCCTACACTACTCCTACCCCACTTCTAACCTACTCCTACCCTACTCTTAACCTATTCCTACACTACTCCTACCCTAATCCTAACCTACTCCTACACTACTCCTAACCTACCCCTACACTACTCCTACCCTACTCCTGAAATTAATAAAAAAAGATAAAAAGTATCCTATGTCCGTCTCCTGGTTCTAAGCTACCTCCCCACCAATTTTCAGCCAAATCGGTTCAGGCATTCTTGAGTTATAAATAGTGTAACTAACACGACTTTCTTTTATAATATAGATTCAATAAAACCACTGCTGCAGAATGATAGATTATTTCGTAGTGATGCGAGGTATATCGCGTATGCACAACCAACCGATGTGAAATTGCTCAACTGACCAGAATGCGACGTCATGTTGCACTAGCCCTAGGCATCATGATGTCAACCCACAGATCATAGAAATAAAGTAGATATGCTATAAGTAGTACAATATGCCTGTCGTGTCTTCAACTCAGCCTATCGCAGTCCACTGCTGGACATAGGCTCTCGCAGACTAAGCCACAGCACCCTGTCCTCCGCCTTTCGCATACGGTCTATCCCAACCACCTTCTTTAGGTCGTCCGCCCATCTAGCTGGGAGCCGACCCACACTACGCTTGCCGATACACGGTCTCCACTCCAGGACTCGTCTGCTCCACCGGCCATCGGTCCTTCGACAGACATGGTCAGCCCACTGCCACTTCAGTTTGCTTACTCTGCAAGCTATGTCGGCAACTCCGGTTCTTTTCCGGATAATTTCATTCCTGATTTTATCCTTCAAAGATACTCCGAGCATAGCTCGCTCCATAGCGCGCTGAGCGACCTTGAATTTTTGGACCAGCCCGACCGTCAGTGTCCATGTTTCAGCACCGTATATCATGACCGGCAGGACGCACTGGTTGAAGAACTTAGTCTTCAAACACTGCGGAATAGGTGACGAGAAGACTTGAAGGAGTTTTCCAAATGCTGCCCAACCCAACTGGATCCTTCTGTCGGCCTCTTTCTCAAAGTTGTGTCTACCGAGCTTGACTTGACTTGCCCAGGTAGACATAATCCTTCACAACGTTGTCGTGTCTATATGTACAAAATGAACACAGAGCGGCCCGATCACAGTGGTTCATAACGATTTTTTTGAAGTCTCTCATCATCAGGGGCTCTCCAAAACACACCAGGTACTTATTTATATTCAGGGATTATGTATAGTGTACTAGCTATATCTTTTTAAACCGTTTCTGGGTAAAGGTTTAACTGACTTAAGTTTTTATTATTTTTGCTTTGGTATGTTTTAGTGGTTTGTCTGTGTAAAACTTTATAAAGATGTCAGAAATGAAAAGTAGTTTTGAGGAAAATGATGCTTTCAAGAAAAGATGACAACCAAAGTAAGACCTTAGACTTAAAACAAACCATAAGTTTATTGATGAAGCCTTAGGTTAGCCACGATTGTCGCCAGTGAAAAATTAAATTATTAACAAAAAAATTGAATAGAATACCCTTCATTATGCTCTGGCATCGTGTCCGACAGATATAGGTAGTATCTGTGATGAGCAGTTACACGCTAGTTAACATGCACAACGTCTAATTCGCACGCACACAAACACCCGTTCCGAACTAAAACGCGCGTAAAAAAATACGAAAAGTCCTTTGGAAAATCGAGTTTTATGAAAAAACCACTGCATAAATCAATTAAAAAAAAATTATTGAACACTTCGATAATTGAACTTTGTCGGTACCGACTTTGTTTTGAATATTTTACCTACACTTCTTTTATTACTTATTTACACCCAAAGTTACGTTAAAATTAGCAAGAAAAACGAATCTCATAACTTTATAATGGCTTTTTATTTTACTATTCTGTTTCCGTACAATTAATAGTAAGAAAAAACTATATCATGTTTAACTTTGGATGCACAATGTCAAACAGTGGAGTAATACCCTCCCAAAATTTATACGGAAAAAATAACGAGTAGTGGCACCTTAAATGTAGAAATTACAAGACACTTCATCCCCGGTTATTATGTCACTTCACAGAAAAAATGCGAAAATCAGAATCATCTTCTCAATAATGAGGAATGAAAAGTCAGTTCGAGGAAGAAGAAAATATTACAATGTCGGTCCTTTTAGCAAACAAGGCACCTAATTAGGTTAAGATCTCAGCTAGAAACTATATTAAGTCTCTACCAGCTTTTATTACATGAAAGATCGTACCTACAAAGGATTAACTTGAGAAGTAAAAATGTAAATTAAAAAAACTTTTTAAAAACAAGCTTTTATTTAAATAAAAACGTAACCCAAAAAAGAAAGAATAACGCGAATTAAAAAGAAAAAAATAAATTTAAGTGGCACTGTCATTTTTAAATTAAATTTTAAAAGCTTGAGGCACTGTTATTGTGTAGTAGGCATACCTACATATCGGATATCAGTGTTTATCAATTTTTCAGTTGTTACGGATGAAACATTTGACAATTATTTTGAACTAGCAGCGCCTCGCGGTTTCTCCCGCATAAGTGTCGATCCCGTAGGAATATCGAGATAAAAAGTATCCTATGTGTTATTCCTGGTTATAAACTATTCGTGTGCTAAATTTCATCCAAATCTGTTCAATAGTTTGTGCGTGACAAAGTAGCAAACATACAAACACTCACAAACTTTCACCTTTATAATATTAGTGTGTTAAAAGTCTACAAATAACAAATTGTGACTTTTTAAAAAAGACACTAAAAGATAAGATTGTTTGAGAGCTAATTATAGACTACTAATGAGCTCAAGACGCGAGGGAAAAACAGTAAACAAGTATCGCAAATGCGTTCTAATGTTAACCACGAAAGACAGCAAGTTGTCAAAACAAAGACAGTTAACTCTAAGCGAAAAACACGGTAAACCCCGTGAGGCCACGCTGGATCAATTACCTTCCAGTGAGGGATCAACGTCATTCTGTTGATGTCGTAAGAACGGCACTCCTTCTCCCCAGCTTATTAGGACCCGTCAGCGCCAATACTTCTACCACAGAATAGATTGACACAGAAGGCTAGCTCCACAAAGCGGGTGAAAACGCATGCACGCACACGCTTACTCATCATCTGCCTAGCCTTTTCCCAACTATGTTGGGGTCGGCTTCCAGTCTAACCGGATGCAGCTGCATACCAGTATTTTACATGGAGCGACTGCCTATCTGACCTCCACAACCCAGTTACTGGGTAATACGATACCCCTTAGTAAGACTGGTTGTCAGACTTTCGTGCTACTGACTACCCGTAACGACTGCCAAAGATCCACGAATGACAGCCGGGACCAACAGCTTAACGTGCTTTCCGAGGCACGGAGGGTTCTCGGTATGTAAAGATGGTCACTCGTCCACAGACCAACCGCGGCAAGCGTAGCTTAAGCTGATCGATCGACCTGTGCGGCTGTTATTATTTAGCCACGGGCCCCTCACGCACACGCTTACTGTCTGTGCCAAAAGAATCTGATGAAATTGTAAGCACACACTGTTCAGCTTAAATTCTTACGCAATCAGTCACTGAAGGGAATTAGTGACACATTCGTCTGTTTTTAGGTTTCAACTTTATATTTCACCACCTTTTTCCAACAATTATTGTTTTATTAACATTGATTATTAAATTGACATTGAAAATCTACGATGACAATTGAGTTTATAAAATTAACCTCAATAAAATTGTAAAATGAAAAACATATCTAAGGTGATTTAAATTAGAATTTTAGGTTAAAAGTATTCAAATAATCAAATCAAAGCACCTAATTTATAAGTGGTAGTAGAAATTGGCATCCACAGGTACACTTTCTGATCTATTTATGCATATTAATCAGCTATATAGGGTGGCAGTCTTCGACTACGACTAATAAATGGGTTGTTTCATAGAATAGTGCCGAAAAGTTACGCGGTCAAAATGTATGGAACAGCAATTTGTTTTTATAATTTATTTATTTATTTAAAGACTTTGGAAGACTTACAGCTAAATACAATAGTGATAAATAACAGTATGATATAATCTGACAGCCAATTACAAGTCTTCACATCTAGAGCTTGTCAGGTATAAAAGTACTGTGGAACAAAATATACACACTGCAAATATTGCCAAAAAAATATATAAAAATAAAAATTTGCAAGTAGATCATCACCTAAACTGTGTAAAAAGTAATATAATTGCGGCAGGTTATTTCCCATGAAACCAAGATGTATTTTTTTTTTTTACCGATTATAACCGATGAAAAATTTCAACGCTGCACTGGGGCCTTCAGAATCATGCGCTGAATCCATTGTAACAGCTTGCGTGTCGACGTATGCCAGCCTGTATCGTACGGTGATCTCCAACGAATGCCAGTCGCAAGTGCTCTTGCACTCGCTGTACGTTAGCCGTGTCTATGTGTGCGTGCGTGTCCGCTCGGTGATCGAGCCATCCTTCTGTACCTATCTATTCTGTGGTTCCACCAAGAGGATTATGTTCCATCAATGTTCATTATGCACGGGAAATAGCTTTCGAAATTCAGAAAGCTTTAGAATTATTTACTGTATTTTGTAAATGCTACGGTTGAAAATCAGTTGCAATGAGGATTTATTAATGAGGTGTACAATTCCGCATGAATGGGCTTCATTGATAAATTGGAAATGATAATTGTGATGGAATTTCGCAAACAATGATGCAGATTTGTGTTCGCAAATAAATTAATTATAGACCAGCTATAGAGATATTAAACTGAAGTCACGTCTACTTAAGGCGAAAGCGCCAGGGTAGCCCGTGATTCAATTGTTTTTACGTTTTTTGCAAAATATAAATATGTAATCACAGAATTATAATCATTAAAGTCATCAACACAACTCTCTAAGACCAAGTAATCCTACTGAATGACTATTTCATGAAATCTTGACATTTTAGGATTATACTAACTTAACAAGTTGTACCTATAGTAATACAACTTGTTAAGTTAGTATAATCCTAAAATTGATTTTAATGATTATAATTCTCTAAATACTTACATATTTGTTACGGTCGCGAATCATATTTTAATCAACGCACAAATTAACACTGACCAGCAAATCGCAAAAAACGTAAGGAAATTTGAATTTCGCGGGTTACCTTAGCACTTCCCGCTTTTTTTTTGAGGAAGGGAAATCATCAAATGACCCCTTTAGTTCTGGTGTCCTTCCTTAGCCCTTTATGTTCCGGGGAAGCAGTAACCCTTTCGGACAATCCCGCTGACCCGGCAGGCTTCGGCCCTAACGGGCCACTTCAATTGATGCTGACATCTCTTTGAGGCGCGTGTGGAACACACCTGAGGGCTATCATGAGGGTGAGGCCATCAGATTCACGCCATCTCGGAAAATTCACCAGAACAAAAATAATTCGCTATTGACAAATTCCATTATAACCTTATGCTACATGCGGCAAATGATTTTAAATCCATTCCACAATAAACAAGAAAGTAATAACAACAATAATAAGTTATAATCTGTTTTAATCTGCCAACAAATTTACAACACCTTCGACAGAGATTTAGCATTTACGATAAATATAATTATCACAAATGAGGATATACTTTTATTTTGTTAATCCCTGTTTTTTATTTGAATTTAATTAACGTCTTAGTAGATTTTCCAGGGAGGCCTGTGTCCCAGCAGTGGGAACGTTATAGGCTGATTATGTGAGATTTTCAAAGGCAGGTTTTATGATGCTGGGACATCCCCTACAATAATCCAAAAAAACATGACATTTCTATCAAAAACCGAGAAGACAAAAGTCATCATCTGCCTAGCCTTTACCCAACTATGTTGGGGTCGGCTTCCAGTCTAACCGGATGCAGCCGAATACCAGTATTTTACATTGAGCGACTGCCTATCTGACCTCCACAACCCAAATACTGGGTAATACGATACCCCTTGATAAGACTGGTTGTTAGACCGCTTTCACATTTAGACCGCTTTCACATATAGGCGACTTTGGCAGCGCGACAGTCGCGCGACCGTCACCCATTATAAAAAACAAAAACTTATTTATATAAAATTCAAAGTCTTCACCTTCACTGACTGATATATCAACGCACAGTCTAAACCGCTGGTCCTACAGACATGAAATTTGGAGGGTGCGTTCTTTGTGAAGAGCACCTAGGTATCCAAAAAGAAAGGGTTTTTCGAAATTCGACCCCTAAGAGGGTGAAATATCACCCGGACGAAGTCGCAGGTAGAAGCTAGTTGTAATTAATTATTTTATAACACATTTGCTCGTAAAGGGTCTCTTATTTCACCAATTTCAATATCGTATTGTATCTCATTACGTACTTGTGCGTTATTGTAATGTAAAACGCACGAGTTTCTTTTTAATAAGGTAAAACGCACGGTTTATCAAGATGCTCCGTCTAAAACGAACGATACTTTTTAAAATCCAAAATTTTTATGTCGGAAAAATGGTCAACATTTTATGAATAAAATTAACTTTGAGAAATAAAATATAATAAATAAACATTTAATTCTTTAATTTAATTAATTATTACAATAAATTACAACCATTTATCTGTAACAAAAACACAAAATATTAATTTACTTTATTAGTACCTCATACTGGCTTTTTTTTGTGCCTTTGCCTTAAAAAAAGCGCTAAAGCGCGCGCATCGCTAATTTGTGAACAAGTAAAAATTTTGTTTTTATTTGAAAATGTCGTCAAATGATGAATTTATAAATTCGACACCGCCAGAAGTCTCAGAGGCAGCGAAAAAGGCTACTCTAAGCCTCTTACTCGATAAATCGACCGAGAGATACTTACAAGCGTATCAAAATTTCACCTTATGGAAAACAAACAAAGATGCAAATTCATTTTCAGAAAGTGTGTTTTTAGCCTATTTCATGGAACTTTCTCAAAAATATATACTTATATTTTTCAGAAAGTAGGTACCTACTATTCAATGCTAAAAAGCACTGTAAAAACAAAACATGGTATTGATATCAAGTCATACTTCAACTTGCTTGCATTTCTAAAAAGACGCTCAAGTGGCCATGTCAGTAAAAAGTCTAAAGTATTTTCGGCTGACAATGTCAAGAAGTTCCTAAAAGAAGCTCCGGATTGCCGATATTTGGCAACAAAGGTCATTTGAAACTAAATTATTGTTATTAACTTCTTTCACTTTCGTATTTCTTTACAATAAAGGTGTTTTGTACGCTGTTCTTATCTCTTATCAGGTTATATTAATATTCGGTATAAATGGCGCATGTAGACATCAAGAGTTGGTAAACATCACAACTAATGATGTCGAGAACCATGATGGGTTCTTCTCGTCCAGGTCAAAAACACAAAAAATTAAATTCCAAGATCGTTCACAATACAGGGGCCTTTTCACGATATAGTGAAGAAATACGAAGCGCTTCGTTCAACAAAAGCGATGTCTAACAGATTTTTTCAAAATTATCAAAATGGAAAATGCACTAGCCAACCCATTGGCATAAATCAATTTGGAGCAATGCCGAAACAAATTGCCACTTTCTTAAATTTAGATGATCCACATGAATACACAGGGCACAGTTTCAGAAGGTCCTCGGCTACATTGCTCGCCGATTCAGGTGCGAACTTATTGACACTAAAACGCCACGGAGAGTGGCGGTCGAACAGTGTAGCCGAGGGCTACATAGACGACTCGATGAGAAATAAAGAAGAAATTAGCTCCCGCATTACAAGGAATATAAATTTGGAGCCAAGTGTTGACTCTCGACCATCTACGAGCACACACGCGTACATTCCACCATCGTCGCCGCCGCCGCAGCCGCCTCTGTCGCTGCCACCGACTGCAAAACTCTGTGGTCTCGTTTCTCCTACTTTCACTCAAGAGAGTGAGAGAGAGACTGGTGAAATTGTAACTAATAATAATAACTTGACAACATTAAAAATGCCAACTGGCAACGTAATAATCAATTTTACTAATTGTTCAAATTTTTATAACTGTTTTAACAAGTAATTAAAGATTTATTCGTTTAGGAAAGTCCGAGTTTTATTTATTTCCTAGCAAATATGTTATAAAACGTCGTATGACATACGTGCGCTTTGATAATTACAGCCTCTGCTTTCTTGTAGCAATATTGCCTCGGCTGTAATTTTCAACTTACCGCACTTATATCATAATGTACTATTCATTGTTTAAAATACGTAATGTAGAATAAGTGGTTTCAATTATTGTGATAACATAATCGCCACACTGTATAATGCAATCTACCTGGATTCAATCTAATATTAGTAGGTACCTAAGTCTACTCGGTGGCTAAATAACAGCCGCACAGGTCGATCGATCAGGTTAAGCTACGCTTGCCGCGGTTGGTCTGTGGATGGGTGAGCATCTTTACATAACGTGATCCCTCCGTGCCTCGAAAAGCACGTTAAGCCGTTGGTCCTGGCTGTCATTCGTGGATCTTTGACAGTCGTTACGGGAAGTCAGAAGCCCGAAAGTCTAAGGCCGCTTTCACATATAGGCGACTTTAGCAGCGCGACAGTCGCGCGACCGTCACCCATTCAGAATCTATACATAATATAATAAATCTGTAGAAGGGTCAATTCTGTACATTGAAAATATTGAAAAAATAAATAGCAGGGGGTGTTGCTGGATCGATACCAAACCCAAATATGTGATTAATAAAATTTTTGTCTGTATGTCTGTCTGTCTGTCTGTCTGTCTGTCTGTCTGTATATGCAGGCATCACGTGAAAACTAACGGTTCGATTTCAATGAAACTTGGTATAATTATACCTTATTATCCTGGGCATAAAATAGGATACTTTTTATCCTGGAAAAATACGTAGAAAAAAAAATCTTATATTTCGGTTTTATTCATAGACGTTGTTCTGTAGAACCGCGAACACACGTTGCATTACCCGTAGTGGATAATTTTCCATTTCAATTTAAGAGAATACAGTTTCCTGTAGCTTTGTGTTACGCCATGACAATAAATAAGGCTCAAGGTCAGACCCTAGGAGTTGCTGGCGTAGATCTTACCGCGAGTTGTTTTTCACACGGGCAACTTTACGTAGCTCTTTCCCATGTGAGCAGTCCAAGAAATCTTCATGTTCATATTCTGGACGAGCTCACTAACAATGTTGTATATGCTGAAGCTCTCAATTAACTTTCTGTCGCATTGTCACGATCACTTTTTTATTATTGCAAACTTTTCGTCATTGTCAGTAATTTACTGCTACATGCTACTTATCAAGGTCGGAATTACTATGAAAAAAATACTTACTACAGAACGCGAGCTCAACAGCAGTAGCTCAATAGAGGGATCTCCTTAATTATTATAGGCTTAGCCGTATTTGGGTCCAATAGATATTTATAAGATGTCATTGTCAGAATTACTCAAAATGGAGAAATAAACCATCCACGCGAAGACCGACATCCGCGCGGACGGAGTCGCGGGCGGAAGCTAGTTTCATAATAAAAACAGAAGCGCAGCGGACGCGCGGCTGGTGCGCTTCTGTTAATTTAATTAACGTCTTAGTAGATTTTCAAAGGCAGGTTTTATGATGCTGGGACATCCCCTACAATAATCCAAAAAAACATGACATTTCTATCAAAAACCGAGAAGACAAAAGTCATCATCTGCCTAGCCTTTACCCAACTATGTTGGGGTCGGCTTCCAGTCTAACCGGATGCAGCCGAATACCAGTATTTTACATTGAGCGACTGCCTATCTGACCTCCACAACCCAAATACTGGGTAATACGATACCCCTTGATAAGACTGGTTGTTAGACCGCTTTCACATTTAGACCGCTTTCACATATAGGCGACTTTGGCAGCGCGACAGTCGCGCGACCGTCACCCATTCAGAATTTCATAATAAAAACATAAGCGCACCAGCCGCGCGTCCGCTGCGCTTCTGTTTTTATTATGAAATTCTGAATGGGTGACGGTCGCGCGACTGTCGCGCTGCCAAAGTCGCCTATATGTGAAAGCGGTCTAAATGTGAAAGCGGTCTAACAACCAGTCTTATCAAGGGGTATCGTATTACCCAGTATTTGGGTTGTGGAGGTCAGATAGGCAGTCGCTCAATGTAAAATACTGGTATTCGGCTGCATCCGGTTAGACTGGAAGCCGACCCCAACATAGTTGGGTAAAGGCTAGGCAGATGATGACTTTTGTCTTCTCGGTTTTTGATAGAAATGTCATGTTTTTTTGGATTATTGTAGGGGATGTCCCAGCATCATAAAACCTGCCTTTGAAAATCTACTAAGACGTTAATTAAATTAACAGAAGCGCACCAGCCGCGCGTCCGCTGCGCTTCTGTTTTTATTATGAAACTAGCTTCCGCCCGCGACTCCGTCCGCGCGGATGTCGGTCTTCGCGTGGATGGTTTATTTCTCCATTTTGAGTAATTCTGACAATGACATCTTATAAATATCTATTGGACCCAAATACGGCTAAGCCTATAATAATTAAGGAGATCCCTCTATTGAGCTACTGCTGTTGAGCTCGCGTTCTGTAGTAAGTATTTTTTTCATAGTAATTCCGACCTTGATAAGTAGCATGTAGCAGTAAATTACTGACAATGACGAAAAGTTTGCAATAATAAAAAAGTGATCGTGACAATGCGACAGAAAGTTAATTGAGAGCTTCAGCATATACAACATTGTTAGTGAGCTCGTCCAGAATATGAACATGAAGATTTCTTGGACTGCTCACATGGGAAAGAGCTACGTAAAGTTGCCCGTGTGAAAAACAACTCGCGGTAAGATCTACGCCAGCAACTCCTAGGGTCTGACCTTGAGCCTTATTTATTGTCATGGCGTAACACAAAGCTACAGGAAACTGTATTCTCTTAAATTGAAATGGAAAATTATCCACTACGGGTAATGCAACGTGTGTTCGCGGTTCTACAGAACAACGTCTATGAATAAAACCGAAATATAAGATTTTTTTTTCTACGTATTTTTCCAGGATAAAAAGTATCCTATTTTATGCCCAGGATAATAAGGTATAATTATACCAAGTTTCATTGAAATCGAACCGTTAGTTTTCACGTGATGCCTGCATATACAGACAGACAGACAGACAGACAGACAGACATACAGACAAAAATTTTATTAATCACATATTTGGGTTTGGTATCGATCCAGCAACACCCCCTGCTATTTATTTTTTCAATATTTTCAATGTACAGAATTGACCCTTCTACAGATTTATTATATTATGTATAGATTCTGAATGGGTGACGGTCGCGCGACTGTCGCGCTGCTAAAGTCGCCTATATGTGAAAGCGGCCTTAGACTTTCGGGCTTCTGACTTCCCGTAACGACTGTCAAAGATCCACGAATGACAGCCAGGACCAACGGCTTAACGTGCTTTTCGAGGCACGGAGGGATCACGTTATGTAAAGATGCTCACCCATCCACAGACCAACCGCGGCAAGCGTAGCTTAACCTGATCGATCGACCTGTGCGGCTGTTATTTAGCCACCGAGTAGACTTAGGTACCTACTAATATTAGATTGAATCCAGGTAGATTGCATTATACAGTGTGGCGATTATGTTATCACAATAATTGAAACCACTTATTCTACATTACGTATTTTAAACAATGAATAGTACATTATGATATAAGTTCGGTAAGTTGAAAATTACAGCCGAGGCAATATTGCTACAAGAAAGCAGAGGCTGTAATTATCAAAGCGCACGTATGTCATACGACGTTTTATAACATATTTGCTAGGAAATAAATAAAACTCGGACTTTCCTAAACGAATAAATCTTTAATTACTTGTTAAAACAGTTATAAAAATTTGAACAATTAGTAAAATTGATTATTACGTTGCCAGTTGGCATTTTTAATGTTGTCAAGTTATTATTATTAGTTACAATTTCACCAGTCTCTCTCTCACTCTCTTGAGTGAAAGTAGGAGAAACGAGACCACAGAGTTTTGCAGTCGGTGGCAGCGACAGAGGCGGCTGCGGCGGCGGCGACGATGGTGGAATGTACGCGTGTGTGCTCGTAGATGGTCGAGAGTCAACACTTGGCTCCAAATTTATATTCCTTGTAATGCGGGAGCTAATTTCTTCTTTATTTCTCATCGAGTCGTCTATGTAGCCCTCGGCTACACTGTTCGACCGCCACTCTCCGTGGCGTTTTAGTGTCAATAAGTTCGCACCTGAATCGGCGAGCAATGTAGCCGAGGACCTTCTGAAACTGTGCCCTGTGTATTCATGTGGATCATCTAAATTTAAGAAAGTGGCAATTTGTTTCGGCATTGCTCCAAATTGATTTATGCCAATGGGTTGGCTAGTGCATTTTCCATTTTGATAATTTTGAAAAAATCTGTTAGACATCGCTTTTGTTGAACGAAGCGCTTCGTATTTCTTCACTATATCGTGAAAAGGCCCCTGTATTGTGAACGATCTTGGAATTTAATTTTTTGTGTTTTTGACCTGGACGAGAAGAACCCATCATGGTTCTCGACATCATTAGTTGTGATGTTTACCAACTCTTGATGTCTACATGCGCCATTTATACCGAATATTAATATAACCTGATAAGAGATAAGAACAGCGTACAAAACACCTTTATTGTAAAGAAATACGAAAGTGAAAGAAGTTAATAACAATAATTTAGTTTCAAATGACCTTTGTTGCCAAATATCGGCAATCCGGAGCTTCTTTTAGGAACTTCTTGACATTGTCAGCCGAAAATACTTTAGACTTTTTACTGACATGGCCACTTGAGCGTCTTTTTAGAAATGCAAGCAAGTTGAAGTATGACTTGATATCAATACCATGTTTTGTTTTTACAGTGCTTTTTAGCATTGAATAGTAGGTACCTACTTTCTGAAAAATATAAGTATATATTTTTGAGAAAGTTCCATGAAATAGGCTAAAAACACACTTTCTGAAAATGAATTTGCATCTTTGTTTGTTTTCCATAAGGTGAAATTTTGATACGCTTGTAAGTATCTCTCGGTCGATTTATCGAGTAAGATGCTTAGAGTAGCCTTTTTCGCTGCCTCTGAGACTTCTGGCGGTGTCGAATTTATAAATTCATCATTTGACGACATTTTCAAATAAAAACAAAATTTTTACTTGTTCACAAATTAGCGATGCGCGCGCTTTAGCGCTTTTTTTAAGGCAAAGGCACAAAAAAAAGCCAGTATGAGGTACTAATAAAGTAAATTAATATTTTGTGTTTTTGTTACAGATAAATGGTTGTAATTTATTGTAATAATTAATTAAATTAAAGAATTAAATGTTTATTTATTATATTTTATTTCTCAAAGTTAATTTTATTCATAAAATGTTGACCATTTTTCCGACATAAAAATTTTGGATTTTAAAAAGTATCGTTCGTTTTAGACGGAGCATCTTGATAAACCGTGCGTTTTACCTTATTAAAAAGAAACTCGTGCGTTTTACATTACAATAACGCACAAGTACGTAATGAGATACAATACGATATTGAAATTGGTGAAATAAGAGACCCTTTACGAGCAAATGTGTTATAAAATAATTAATTACAACTAGCTTCTACCTGCGACTTCGTCCGGGTGATATTTCACCCTCTTAGGGGTCGAATTTCGAAAAACCCTTTCTTTTTGGATACCTAGGTGCTCTTCACAAAGAACGCACCCTCCAAATTTCATGTCTGTAGGACCAGCGGTTTAGACTGTGCGTTGATATATCAGTCAGTGAAGGTGAAGACTTTGAATTTTATATAAATAAGTTTTTGATCTAAGTACAAATACTTACCGAGTTTCGAGTTAATCGGACCGCGTGTTAAAATCCATACAAATTTTGACACCTCCCAATCCCCCTTTAGGGGGTTGTTTAGAAAAACGAAAAACGCTAAACTTCATAATTCATTTAGTAAGTAGTCCTGCCAAGTTTCAAGTTTATTAACTCAAGGAATAAGATTGTCCATACAAACTTTCATCCCCTATTTAACTCCCTTAGGGGTTGAATTTCAAAAAATCCTTCCTTATTCCTTGTCTACATTATAAAGAAAACCTCTGTGCAAAATTTCAGCTTTCTAGGTCCAAGGGTTTTAGATGAGCGTTGATGAGTCGGTCAGTCAGGACTTTTCTTTTTATAAATACTCGTAGATGACCATTTAATCAGGTCAATCCTAAGTGAAAATGATTATTATTTAATTTTTAAAACATTATGACTAAAACAATCATGATTTTTGAGAAACCCTATTTGCTTCCATATACGGAGTTATTGGTAAAACATTAACAACCTCTTAAGAGGTCATTGTACTCATCATTATGGACAACTTTTACTATGGGACAAAACCTGAAATCGCGAAAAAAAAATCTGCTGTTCCCTACATTTACGTTCATATAACTCGTCAAAATGTAGGGAACAGCTGATTTTTTTTTCGCGATTTCAGGTTTGGTCCAATAGTAAAAGTTGTTCATAATGATGAGTACAATGACCGCTTAAGAGGTTGTTAATGTTTTACCAATAACCCTGTATTTGTTTCCCAGCAGGAGTTCTTTTGCAGGCAAAATGTCATGAATACTCGTATATCACTATTTCAGCTGAAAGACGTCCACTGCTGGACATAGGCCTCCCCAAAAGGGTTTGCCATAATCGCCACGCTTGGCAGGCGGGTTGGCGATCGCACTATGATATGGTGGTGGATTGCCTAGAGAACACTGCTGCCCATTCTCCGGTACGCCCCTTAGTCGCCTTTTACAACACCCACGGGAAGTATGGGGTGGTGCTATTCTTTAAGTCCGGCACCACACAGACAAGTCCGGCACCACACAGACAAGTCCGGCACCACACAGACAGTGGTAACTCGTATATAAGCTTACAAAAACCAGTTTCACCTTGTTTACTATTCATTCGATATCAAAAACACAGCCGTACCAAAAGTAAAATAGATATAAAATAATAAGTGCAAGAGATAAGAATAAATAATCTTATCGACACAGTTAATGTCTACTTGTTCCTTATCATATCAAAGATCTGTGAATTATTTACTACCGCATTCTCAAACGCTACTAAATTTTAAGTTGCTTTTAAGACTTCCGTATACAGGCGCGACGCGGCTCCGGTAGAATAATTTCTATTAAATTTTCATAGAAATTGTTTCACCAGAGTCGAGTTGGTGGTTGCCGCGTAGCGGCAAGCGTAGTGTGGGACGCCCCCCACCTAGATAGACCGACTACCTCAAAAAGGTGGCTGGGGCAGACTGACTGCAGAAAGTGGAGGATAGGGTGTTATGACGCAGTATGTGTGAGGATCCAGCAGTGGCTGAGTTGAGAGTCGAGTCGAGCCGTCGCGTCACGCCTATCTATCTAAGCTACCGTTAAACACACTGTCACTACCAATTTAAGGTACCTACATTATAGCGATGAAAAGAAAAAAAGACACAATACACCAGATACATACATCAGTTAAAAACAAATAAAAATCAAATAAAAAGTGTAAAGTCCGATGTATGAAATTAGCAGACTAGACTTCTAAGAATGTCTTAAATGTATGTGTCGTTTGAGAATACGACGGTTACAGTACTTTACAGCTGACAGATTCTTACGCAATGAAGGGAATTAATTCGATAGGTAATTACATCAAGATACCGTGAGTTAGGCTCGGTAGCTAAAAAACATGTACCGACATTTAATAGTGACGTAGGTACTTTTTCAATGTCGGTACATGTTTTTTTGGTTTGAAGGTAATTAATGTTGAGATAAGTTGAAGTAACTAAGTTTGAATCTTAAATTCATTCATTTATTCATTCTCTGACTGACAACGCACAGCCTGAATCGCCCTGAACCGCTGGGTCTAGCACGAAATCAAGAGTGCCATGAAAAATGTGGAGACAACAATACGACAATAAATGAAATCATTGACAATACTAATGCCTACAAGTACTGTGGAACTTACAAATAAAATCCTAGCTTCGAAAAACTCGGGTCATGGAGCCTGAGTGTGGTCTCCTTTTTACCCGACTGCGCGACGCAAAGGAGTGGTAATGTGTTCATCAGCCTATGTATGTACCTATGTATGTATGTTCCTTTGAAGCACTATACAGACCAATCGCCTGGGCCGATTTTTATGATTCACACGTTAATCGATTTCTGTGTGTCACTAAAGACATGACGTAAGTGAAAATTCAATATGGCGACTACTGGACGCCATATTAAATCTTTTTTTTATTATTATTTTTTTTCAAAACCTATCGAGTGGGGTATCAAAATAAAGGGTTTTAAGGGTGTACAAAAATATATACAACATTATACTTAAAAGCAATTTCTAAGTGACAAATTGTAAAAAACACCTACCAAGAACTAAATCGTCTGCGAAATCTTTCACATTTGTAAACTAAAAAGCTGGAAATAAAAAAAGTTATTTAAAAAAATAAAAAAACCCGATTGCGGTAAAAAACTTAAGTTAAAAGAAACTGAAAAGCTAAAAACAAGCCCATTTTAAATTAAATAAAAGTTGGAAGCAGGCGGGACCCATTTGAATTTGAAAATATAATTAAAAAAATGGTATGGGTCCCGCCTGCTTCCAACTTTTATTTAATTTAAAATGGGCTTGTTTTTTTTTAGCTTTTCAGTTTCTTTTAACTTAAGTTTTTTACCGCAGTCGGGTTTTTTTATTTTTTTAAATAACTTTTCTTTTAAAGAAATTTCTCGCCGGCTGATGGACACTTCACGTGACCTGACGTGACGTGTGGGCTGGGTCGTTCTTTGGGCAAAGAATTTGCATAACGTGGCAATGCTGCCAGTCTTCTGGGCACGTTTCCGGATGAGAGTCGATGATGTTCTAAACACAAACAGAATACTTTGCCATCACTCACTGACATATCGGATATACATTAAAACCGAGTACCTACATCCCGAGGACAGCCGAACACATCCGAAGCGGGTATTTTTTTAATCGACTTATAAACAAAACACGCGCGGTGTCGCTTACGGTGACAGTGGCGTGAGTTTAAGGTGAATGGGTTGTTGAGAACGAGAAATTCAAATTTTCTTACGTTTTTTGCAATTTGCAGGTCAGTGTCATAAGTCATAAGTCATAAGTAATTTATTTCATAACAATAGGTACCTACATTGTGTTGAAAATTTAAAAAATAACGTTATACAATTGCAATTAAAATAAAGTTCATTAAATACATTTAGAAACGTAAATAAAACAATAACGGTTAATTAAGAATTCAAGTACATAAATAATAAATGTCAAAGTAATAAAATCAATCACAAGTTACAATGTCATATTATGTCATCTAGGAATTCATTGATACTGTAGTAGCCTTTCCTCAATAAATAGGACCTCAATTTGTTTTTAAATAAGTTAACACTGTATATGGTTTGTACTGTCAGGTTGTATCTTGATCAAAATTTGATTCGCGACAATAACAGGTACATATTTTGAGAATTATAATCATTAGAATCATTAATACATCTTTCTAAATTAGATATCTACCACTAACACTTTTCCATAAGAGATTGGTGGTTGGCTCAAAGACATGTCAGTATCGAGGAGGGGCCCCCGCAGGGCCGAAGCCTGCCGGGTCAGCGGGATTGTCCGAAAGGGTTACCGCTGGCCCGGAACATAAAGGGCTAACGAAGGAACACGGGTGGGTTATAGTCAGTAAGAGTCTGACACTCCCTTCCGCTCCACCCAGAGCGGGAGGAGTCATTTGATAACTTCCTATCCGCAAAAAAAAAAAAGACAGTACATATGAATTGAAGAAGTCACATCATCCCTTGCCCGGATTCGCCAAATACCTTGCAGTATTTGCAGTAATGTAATGCACATTACCAGATAATTTATTGTAGCGCCATTGCCTGGTTCTAGACTGAAAAACATACCACATACATAATCACCTTCAAAAGATAAAAATCTTAAACTATAATCTTGTTCATAATGAGTATTTTATCTCGTAAAGAATCAGCTAATTGGTGTGTCGCCATATTGTTCTGACAAAAAAAATAATTCGTGTCTGACGAGAATATTTACCTACTGTTTATCTGCACTTGTATCTTTTATCACAAATTTTACACGTTCTTGTTTGAACACTGTAGGTATGACAAGATTCTTTCTGATACCGACATTGGACATGAAAACAAACGCATAAAACCTCAGTTTTGGCTGCAACAATTTATACAACATGTCACGGAATTTACGCACACCACCAAACATCCCAATTAGAATATTATTTTATAATCATAATACGAAAATAAAAAACGAAACTATAACCGAACGAACGATAAACGATTTATAAATATTATTAATACAGTCAGTCACTGATGGGCCCGGCTAAATACCTGATAACAGCCGTACAGGTCGATCGATCAGATTAACCTACGCTTGCCGTGGTTGGTTCGTGGTGGGGTGACCATCTTTACATACCAAGACCTCTCCGTGCCTCGGAAAGCACGTTAAGCCGTTGGTCCAGGCCATAGATATATGAAAGTCCATTTCTATAGTCCCGGCTGTCATTCGTCGAGCTTCTTTTTACAATAGTTGTTGTGAAATAAGCTCTCATATGTAGGTAAACGTTATTTACAGAGATATTAAATCAAGATGTCGTGAGGAGAATTTTGAGTATGGACGTCGATGGCTATAAGAGTAGGGGAAGACCAACGAAACGATGGATGGAATGTGTGAATGATGATATGGTTAGAAAGGGGGTGACTACCGAGATGACGACTAATAGAGAAGTATGGAAGAAAAAGACATGTTGCGCCGACCCCAAATAAATTGGGATAAGGGCAGGAGAATGATGATTAAATCAAGAATGAAGTATTTTAAGATCGCACCAATTATTGTAGGCACCTGTTATGCAATCCCACAAAAGTTAAATAAATAAAATACAATCAAACGCAAACGTGTTAGTTTGGAAATGAAATAAAGCTGCCGTAAATCCAATATTAGTTGTTTGATATTCGAGTATTGAAAGATTTACACCGTGACATTTATCTTACTCGTTGCCGCCACCGTTGTTGGGCGTACGTGTACCGGAGACATAGGCACAGGGATTATGTACTGAGATGGGAGTCGGTCGTAATGGGATGGACATGGACTTTCTTATTCACTAGTTAATCTTTTTGGGGTTCCGTTGCCAAATGGCAAAAAACGGAACCCTTATAGATTCGTCATGTCTGTCTGTCTGTCCGTTCGTATGTCACAGCCACTTTTTTCCGAAACTATAAGATCTATACTGTTGAAACTTGGTAAGTAGATGTATTCTGAATCCAAAAATACAAAAAAAACAATAAATTTTAGGGGTTCCCCATACTTAGAACTGAAACTCAATTTTTTTTTTTCGTCAAACCCATACTTGTGGGGTATATATGAATAGGTCTTCAAAAATGATATTAAGGTTTCTAATATAATTTTTTTCTAAACTGAGTAGTTTGCGCGAGAGACACTTCCAAAGTGGTAAAATGTGTGTGTGTGTGTGTCCCTGTAACTTCTAAAATAAGAGAATGATAAAACTAAAAAATATATATGATGTAGGTACATTACCATGTAAACTTCCACCGAAAATTGGTTTGAACGAGATCTAGTAAGTAGTTTTTTTTTAATACGTCATAAATCGTAAACAATTTACCTTTCATTCAATCAACTCAAATGTAACTGCGTTGTGAAGGTGAGATAGGCAGTCGCTCCATGCAAGTAACTGATATTCAGCTGGATTCAAAGACTAGACAGATGATAATTGTATATTGTATTGATATTATTCTTATTTGTCATGTTAGCACTACTGTGTCAGTTTCAAGTTTGCGACAGATTTTAGTGAGGTACAACCGTTATAAATCTCTGAACATATGTAAATACTAGCTGCGCCCCGCGGTTTCACTCGCGTAATTGTCGACCCCGTGGGAATATCGGGATAAAAGTAGCCTATATGTTAATCCAGGGTGTCAGCTACCTCCAAACAAAATTTTATCAAAATTGGTCCAGCCGTTTGAGCGTGAAGCAGTAACAAACATATAAACACACACACACACACTCACAAACTTTCGCCTTTATAATATTAATAATTAGTGTGATACAATTAACCATAGGTAAAATACAGATGAACTAAAAATCGTAAACTTTTTCAGCAATTTTTGAGACAAGGAAACTTTTAAATAATCTGTTCTAAATCTGCTAAATTACTTCATTACCTATTTAAAAACTCCGAAAAACAGAGCAATTTACTAAAGCTCCGAAATGACACTAGACTTCACGCTGTTTTTACTTAAACAAATCGCTGGAGTGTTCGCAAATAGTTGCAAATTGATATTTATTCGGTACGGTGTCAGTGCTGCCCACGCGTTGCGCGTCGGCACTCTGATTTATATCGACGTGAATTAGTTAACAGCTTTTTTGTTGACTGTACTATATGGCCGATTCTAGACACCGTATTCGAATAGTGTTTAATTGAAGATAAAATTAACAGTTTCGTTTGATCTTTGACTGACTTATTACGTCGATTAGATTATTTTTAAAGGAAAAATCCAAGGACGAACTTCTCCAATGAAACTTGTCGCGATCGGTACGTCTAAATCACGTTCTAGAGCTGTCATTGTCAATATTCTACAAAAATAATGACATTGGCAGCTTTAACGCGACTTAAATGGATTTGGAGGCCAATTCTTGTAATTTAATCTAGTCGCAGTCTCATCTCGGAGACAAACAAATGTCAAAAATTTGTCAAAAATGTAGGGAAGTTAGAGGTAGGTATTTTTGACAGATTGAGAGACTGAGATCTGGGGGCCTAAAAAGGCCACTTTGGCATAATCATAAAAGGATAACATTATGAATCATAATGGACAGTTAACTGTTAAGTTAATCGTATCAAATCTCATTGGGGAAGGATTTTTCAGTTTTTTTTGTATCTATGCTAAAATACCAATCAATCCAATCCAATCCCAATCTCTTTGATTATACCTACCTAGTGCAGCGAAAAAAAGAAAAAGACGGACTGTCTTCGCCATATGCTCATAACGTTATCCTTTTATGATTCTGCCAAAGTGGCCTTTTTAGGCCCCCTGACTGTGAACGCTCTTAAAATTACGAGAATTGCCCTTCTGATCGCGTTCAGTTTCATTGGTAAAATCAGCCAAAGGATGTTTCCAAAACCGAGGCTGAAAAAGTCACTATCAACCTCAAGTTTGCTAAAAAACACAAAAGATCTTTTTGAGTCCATTATTTGTATCTGTAAAAGAAGGGGAAATTACCGATACGTCTATGTCTGTGACACTCGACGAAAGTGAATGCAACAAGAGACAAGAATATTGGAAAACACGGCCATTACAATAGCCTGTGGCTCGATAATACAGGCAAAACGAGAAGACAGCATTACAAAACGACTACTTTGAACAAAGCCACAATACCTGGTATTGACTTAAATTGAAATATCGTCTTCTTGGCGTACAGATGAAAAAGTGGCCAAGTACGAGTCAGACTCGCACACGAATGATTACGTAGATACCACCGTACAAATATTGTGCATTGCATATTTTTTTTAATAATAATAATAACTTATTACTTATTTTGCACTTTGTAGTGTCTTTTTTGGAATTCGGTTGTTTTTTTTTTGGTAAAATAGTTTTTAATTTTCACTTTTAACTAGTTAAGGCCGGCCTAATGAGACACAATTTGATTTTCTGTCGTAAACCAAATTACGCGCCGGGCCGGAGGGATTAAGCTGGGGATCCCTTTAATGTTTAACTCTATTTCATTTTTATTATTTGTTGTTATAGCGCGACCCATAGTAGCACACACTCTGAAAATACGGAAGACTGTCGGACGGACAGCAGAGACGTAGTAATTGGGTCCCGTTGGCAATCTTTGGCTGCGGAACCGTAAAAAATATCGTGACTCATTCTAGCTTCGATGGAAGATGAAAAATGACGAAAATGTTTCACCCAAAATTACAATGTGGTTGTAAGTGTTGTGATTAAGACTTCACTTTGTAAGACGTATGAAGGAGAATAATAATGGGGGCTATTATAGTCACGGCTATAGTGTCTTAGAAGCCTAGGTATTGTGTTCAAAATAGAATGAAGGACTGCTTAGCAATGGTGTTATTTAATGAGTTCATCATAAGTTAACAATCAACCAAAAGACCATCTTAGACATTAACTCAATCATACGAGTATGGCCTGACCAAGATTACATTATACTTGGACTTACTAAGGAAACTCATCTGCCTAGCCTTTACCCGACTAAGTTGGGGTCGGCTTCCAGTCTAACCTAATACAGCTAAATACCAGTATTTTACATGGAGTGACTGCCTATCTGACCTCCACAACCCAATTGCTGGGTAATACGATACCCCTCGGTAAGATTGGTTGTCAGACTTTTGGGCTACTGACGACCCGTAACGACTGCCAAAGATCCACGAATAACAGCCGGGACCAACGGCTTAAAGTTCTTTCCGAGGCACGGCGGGGTCTTGGTATGTAACTGGGTGATACGATATCCCTTGGTAAGATTGGTTGTCAGGCTTTCGGGCTTCTGACTACCCGTAACGACTGTCAAAGATCCACGAATGACAGCGGGGACCAACGGCTTAACGTGCTTTCCGAGACACGGCGGGGTCTTGGTATGTAAAGATGGTCACCCATCCACGGACCAACCGCGTCAATCGTTGCTTAACTTGATCGATCGACCCGTGTGGTTGTTATTACTTAGCCACAAGCCCCTCTTACTAAGAAGACTGACGTGTAAGGAGACTGTGACCCCTGAATTTGTTTCGGTCGTGTTTCTTCTCCACTGAAAACCGGAATAACTCGAAAAACCAGCCAGCCAAACTCATTCGGCCTTATTACAAAACAAGATTTATCTTTAGACCCTGGTTTAAACCCTCCAGCCATTTTATTACAAAAACTGACGTTAAACCCGAGTCTAAGTTGTCAATTTTGCATTAAGAAATTTACGTTTGTCGGAATAAAGTTCAAAATAGAGTAACTGGCTCGAAGATTTAGGCTAGGTCTAAAATTAGATCTCGTTTTGTAATAAGACGGATTTAGTTTTAGAAAAATAAATATAATTTATCATTAAACCTCTAAGTTATCCTAATTGATGAATGCAATAATTATACAGTGTGGCGGGACATCGACGCGAAAACTGTAATCATGAATTCAGCACATGATTAGTAGCCGTACATACCTACGCAAATATTTACTGTCTGTTACCAAAAACTAAAAACTGGCCATGAAGGGCTCCGTACCACAAGGCAAAAACGCCGAAAAAACTCGTTTGTTGTATGGGAGCCCCCCTTAAATATTTATTTTATTCTGTTTTTAGTATTTGTTGTTCAAGCGGCAACAGCAATACATCATCTGTGAAAATTTCAACTGTCTAGCTATCACGGTTCATGAGATACAGCTTGGTGACAGACGGACAGACGAACAGTGGAGTCTTAGTAATAGGGTCCCGTTTTTACCCACACCTGTTTCATTGAAAAGTGCATATTCCTACGCAGTGAAAATGTATGGGAAAACAATTTTTCTTTAGTAGCCGACGAAAATTAATGACGCAAGGGGGGTTCAGAATCATGTAGTGAATCCATGGTACTTAGCACATAGCGCGTTGATGTGCCTCACCCTGTATTTCTTCCAACATAGAACTTGTTGAACAGCAATTCAAAGTTCAACTTTCGAGTCATCATTCAAACTCTACTTATATGTAAAAACAATTGAACATAGAAACAGTTATCATCATCATCGATGATTATGACATCATAGATGTACTCTTATCAGATCAACGATTGGTGATTATGACGCTGAATACTTATGACAGTTCGATGACGCAAAAAAATACCCTAATCTATATAAGATTGAGCTAGGAAATCGTGTAAAAATCACATACTTCAGTTATTACGTCAGAATATAATCTGAAAATCAATGAAATTTAATACCTACGTCGCGTCGCCGCGTCGGGTCTTATCATACGCAAAAATAACGGCTTAGTCGATTTAGTTGATTCGCACGAATTTACATGCCAGGGACATACAACATCAAAATAGAAAAAATAATCAAGTCAAGTAAGGCTTGTGGGTAAGTAATAAAAGCCGCACGGGTCGATCGATCAGGTTAAGCTGCACTTGCCGCGGTTGGTCCGTGGATGGGTGACCATCTTTACATACCAAGACCCCGTGCCTCGGAAAACATGTAAAGCATGTTGTTCCCTGCTGTCATTCGTGGATCTTTGACAGTAGTTACGGGTCGTCAGTAGCCCAAAAGTCTGACAACCAGTCTCAAATCAAAATAGAAAAAATAATATACCTACGTATTATTTAAAAGCCGTTTATAATAATTATAATTTATAATTTTTGAAATTTATCATTTTTTTTATGTTTTTTTTTATTTCACCGTTTTCTTTACCTGCATCCTAATTGCGTAACAAACTATCGATCTCAATCTGGATCATTTCGAAGGATATTGCCAATTCATTTCTTCATACCGTTGCTCGCATGACTAATAGCTAATAGCCCTATCTAATTTTTTAGCTAATTTGGGTTGGGACGGCTACATTTATCTATTCGAGATTCTTTACACTTTACACTAACGAGAGAGCTCTACCACAAAATACAGATAGTACAGAAGGCAATCTACATACTCGTACAAAGTGAGCTCGAGCAACGCACACATAGACACCGCTCACGGACACGTTATTTCGGAGTGGTTGGGAGTAGTGCGAGTGCGGGTGCCATCCGCTTGAGACACGCGTCTGTGAAGTGCAAAAATGGAGCAGCAAAAAAATGCCTATCTAAGCTCGATTTATATAATAGTTTCATATTTTGAATCAGTATAAACAAAGTAACTTTTTTGTAAGGTAAATTCACGCCACCAACTAGTACGTAACTTGAAAACATGATTTTTTATTTGTGTAGATATTGTATTGTTTTTTGTGTCATTTGATTGGTTTAGGTCTAAAACGGATAGGGCAAAATAAATTGTGTAAATAGGGTATTCCGTTTTGAAGTTATTAGGGATTTTCGATAGTGAAAATTGACAAATGTAAAATTTTATGTTTTTGTTATTGTAATACTAAGGGCTGATTTTTCAATCGACAGATAGTTTTTATTCGAGGAATAAAATTGACGTTTGACAGTTTTTGTATGAAATAACTGTCAAAATTTCAAAATTATTCGTCTAATAAAGTTATCAGATGATTGAAAAATCAGCCCTTAATTTATTGTTTTGTTTTAATATTGTAGAATAAGCTCAACAATAAATCAAACAACTAGATACGAGTGCCACTACCGCGATAGTTTTTTGTGCATAAGCCAAAGTTGACAAACCTAGCGCGACCGCCGAGCGTAGGTATTAAAAGTGAAGTACATACATGTGACTGCCTTCTGTACTATCTGTATTTTGTGGCTCTACCCTGTCTGACTGACTGATTAACAATGAATATAGTACCAATCCTTCAAAATTGGTGATGCAATGTTGTTTCCCGACTTTTATGCAAACGGATCCCCGGGTACAACTAGGTAGTTCTCAATTTCTCATATAAAATAGGAAAACCGAGATTTACGTAAATTACCAAGAAATAGGAGAGGGTTTTTCCCAAGTTTTCACTAAGATCTTGTTTGGAAGTAAATAAACAACCTTCTCTTGTATGCGGCTTCGAATTTCTATAAGAAAGCTCCGAGTACTATGAAATTTGAATATTCAGCAGTTGAACGTTATTAGGGTTCCGTACCCAAAGGGTAAAAACGGGACCCTATTACTAAGGCTCCACAGTCCGTCTGTCACCAAGCTGTATCTAACCATGATAGCTAGACAGTTGAAGTTTTCACAGATGATGTATTTCTGTTGCCGCTATAACAACAAATACTAATAACAGAACAAAATAAATATTTAAGGAGGGTTCCCATACAACAAACGTTTTTTTTCGACGTTTTTGCCTTGTAGTACGGAACCCTTCGTGTGCGAGTCCGACTCTAAAAATACAATATAAAAGTACAACACTAAAAATACAATATAAAAGTACAACACTAAAAATACAATATAAAAGTACAACACTAAAAATAGCATAGCATAGTCAGCCTATAACGTTCCCACTGCTGGGACACCGGCCTCCTCTCGGCGAGAGGGAGTGGGCCGTAATCTACCACCCGGGCCCAGTGCGGGTTGGGTTTTTGGTTCAAGGACATAGTGTCCTCACGATGTTTTCCGTTACCATTTTGAGAGTAGTGGCGACCCAGTGGTAACGGCCGCAACTTATGTGTTGTAGGTCGTAGGTTCGGACCCAGACTCTTTATATAGCAAGAAGTAGAATTTAGTAAGAATTTAATCACAGCCGGGCCGTTCGATATTTCAGTAAACAGACGCGCAGATGAATTTCAGTTTTCGATTGGAAAAGTTAGTTCGTCAGTTATTTCAGAGTTTATTTATACCTAGCAAATACAACGAATATTGGCCATTCATACAATAACACCAAAATATACCATAACATAACATTGCGATCGCCAACCAGCGTGGCGATTATGGCAAAACCCCCCCGCCGAACTTGGGGGAGGCCTATGTCCAGCAGTGGACGTCTTTCGGCTGAAATGATGATGATGATGAATACTTGATAGTACTGTAATTTACTAATTAATCTGTTTAATAACTTTTGGAAGTTTGCCCTCATTGTTATTAACTTATTGTAGATAGGACACTGGAGTTAAATAAAGCGCCTTTATCTAATTAAGGAAAATTATCAACTTCGTACTTAGCTTAGGAAATACGAGAAAACTTTAGTCAAACCTAATCTGAGTAAAATCCGCTTCTGCATTGGCCGGATAAGGTAGAACTACCATAATTTGGAAACTTGAAAATTAAAGTTGTGTCATTTTAATTTTGCTGACTGGCAACTTTGTAACCGCGACAGTTAAAAAAAAAAGGTCAAGTGCGAGTCGGACTCGCATACTAAGGTGGACAATATTTAAAATTACATATTAAAAAATCACGTTATTTGTATGTATAAAATAATCATTAAAAAATTAAAGATCCTCTTTAATTTTTAAGTTTATTACATTTTTATTATTTGTATAGCGACACAGGTAATATTTCAAGTGCCTACCTATTACGGTTCAAAGGTCAAAATATATACCTACAGATGGACGGACGGACGGACAGCGGAGCCTTACTAATAGGGCCCCTCTTAAACTTTCTTTAACATACTCGTATGTGTAAATAATATAATAAAATTATTGCACAAAGTTTTAAATAGTTTTATATATTTAACCATTTCAATTATATTAATAAATGTAGGTTCATTTTAATACATAAGTAGAATGGAAATACTCTCTCCATTTCACCCCAGAAAAATTCTTTGTATTGCGTAGGTATCCAACCACCAACCATGGACAAAAATACGTTTGAGACATGTCGTTTGCATTGCAAATATGAAATATAAAATACTGTTGGTACTCGTAGATTCACTCTAAAGTTTCCATTTAGCTCTGTAAGTTCTTTAGCTTTTAATGCGGTTTGTTCTTTATTTTTTCTTTATTTGTAATCAGAGTTACTTTAATAAAACGATACGTTACGAACTGTTAGGGTGAATGGATTACTATTAACACTTTTCCATAAGAGATTGGTGGTTGGTGGTAGAAATCTAACTTAGAAAGATGTATTAATGATTCTAATGGTTATAATTCTCTAAATATGTACCTGTTATTGTCGCGAATCATATTTTGATCAAGATACAACCTGACACTGACCTGCGAATTGCAAAAAACGTAAGAAAATTTGGATTTCGCGGTCTCAACTACCCAATCACCGAGTTAACAATCTCTAACACGATTAGGAAAGTGTAACAAAAAATAACGTAATTTTATTTAATTTCGAAGAGTTTTTATCGTCAGTACATTGGTAATTACCTAATACCTTTTTAATAGAAATGTCTGTATTTTGGCATAACAATACATTATTCGATAGACTATATATTATACTAGATTGAGTCCTTCATCCCTCCTACCTAATTATTCCGTCTAAGGTAGGTAGTTTAAGAAAAATTTGAACCCACAAAAAAAAGTCCAAAAGTTCGACCTAAAGCGTTCTTATGAGTTTTAGAAAGCGCTCTTTCTAAAGCTCAGGGGCTCATAATATATTAATGCCCAGCCTCTAATAAGTTACAAGTTATATTTAAAAGTTTAATGATTTTCTATTGAACTTAATTTATTTATTCAACGCTCTCATAATAATCATTGATTAATTTAAATGAATCAGCTTGCGCATTAAATTATGGAGTGTTAATTAAAATTTTAAATATTAATTTACTTTTAATGAATAGCGTCCATAATAGAAAATAACACAACGGAAATAATTTAAAGGCGATTTCCGTTACTTAGGCGTTTAATATATTATTGAATATTAACTGTTTAATTGTTTTGTTTTTTAAATTATTATTGGGGCTTCAGCGAAATGAAAGGAGATATGTAAGTGTGATTTTATTTATGACCGGTAATAACAATGTTGGCTGTTATTAGCCTTTAAGCCCGTCACAGACGTAGCTATAATATATATTAATATATCGAGATATATATTATAGTATAGCAAGCTGAATACACGGGAGCTATACTTATAATATATATTTTGCCCTCACTCGGTCTGCTGTCGTCCTATGCCAAAATATACCGAGATATATTTTGGTGACGTCATAGAAATATACATATTATAGCTGCGTGTGCGGTCACTCGCAAATTTACATAGAAAATATGTCGTAATATGCCTTGCTATGATTCATATTGATTGATATATGTATAAAAAAAAAAAAAAATATTAATATACAGGGTGGCAGGGACATCGACGCGCAACCGCTTACCATGGATTTATATAGAAAATATGTCGTAATATGCCTTGATATGAACCAAAGCATATTAATATGAATCATAGCTACGTCTGTGACGGGCTCTCAGCCTATAACGTTCCCACTGCTGGGACACAGGCCTCCTCTCTTCGAGAGAGAGTGGGCTGTAATCTGCCACGTGGGCCCAATGCGGAATTCATACTTACAAATTCTTTGTAAATAAAATAAGTAATAAGTAAATTAGGAACAGTCACAGCTTCAAATCCGGCAAGTAGGTACAGACGCCAGCACATCAAGCTACCCACAACTGTCAAATTTTCTCAATCAACCTTGAACCTTATGCTTCAGTGATAAAGTTGAAAATCTATTAAAGAAATTTGACAGATTGCAGTAGCTTGTATGCTGGCGTCTCTACCAATGTGTCTTTTTCAATTCATAATTATGTATTTTCTGCGTTTATCTTGGACATTACAGACAGCAGTGAAGGAAATATTGTGACGAAACTTGGACCTTTATGTAGTTTAAGTGTGAAATCGCCAACCCGTCTTTTGCAATTTTATAATAATCAAGTGAAAATATGTTTAAAATCCATTGTATAATACTCGTAAATCTTCCAATCACAAGTCAGAAAAGTTTTAAATACTTAAAATTCTGTTTTCAGCATCTAAAAACTTTCAAATCATTTACTAAATCTATATAAAATTTAGCAACTAATACTTTTCATCCCAATCTAATTTGGCCATTGTACTGACATTTAAATCTAATTCAGATCAGTAGTTAAGTTAATCCATGTATAGCCGTTCAAAACAAAGGCTATAATGAATGTCAATTATAGCCGATTTGTGGCTGTTGTTCTCGAGACTGCTGAGCATATCTGTGCCATTATTAATACTTATTGGCTTTAAGCGGCTAGCTGTGATCAAATTTTTGGGTCGACAATTATTTTTTTTATTACTGCACTGTACAATATATTAGCTTGTTTTGAAACTTATAACTTAACCACTCGAGCCCGGTGTAGTAAGATATCGGCCCATTACAATATAAAATCAATTGTGTCTCATTAGCGGTGATTAAGCGGTTAACTAGTGACCCAGCCCTGCTTCGCATGGTTTTTATGACTTGACATAACATAGAGAATTTTATATTATTTAAGTTTAATATTAATGACAGTAATCCTACTTCCTACTAATATTATAAACGCGAAAGTTTATGAGGATGGTTGGATTGATGGATGTTTGTTAATCTTTCACGCAAAAACTACTGAACAGCTTTCGATGAAACTGTACAGTAATATAGCTTATACATCAGAATAACACATAGAATACTTTTTATCTCGATATTCCCACGCCCAGTGAAATCCGCATCAAATTCTGTTGCGTAGTTTAGAAGATCAACGCGATCACACAGCCAGACACAAAATCAAGTTTAGTTTATAATAATTTTGTAAAGAGCTGATCGAAGTGGAGGTGCTTAGGGGAGGCCTATGTCCAGCAGTGGACGTCTTTCTGCTGTAATGATGATGATGTAAAGAGGTATAGAATTTTAGTTTTTGGCTTCGGTATAGCTTACTCCACTTCTAAGGCTACTATAGCTGATTTTGCCCGCGGCTACGCCCGTGTCGGGTTTTAATTTATTTCTAAATTAAAGTAGCCTAACTCACTTTTTGTAACATCAGCTATCTGAAAATCGGTCCAGCCGTTTCAGAAATTAGTCGGAACTAACAGATGGACAGACCGACAGACAATTTATTTTTTAATGTTTTTTTTTGTTATACTTAAATGCCGTAAATACTTCAACATGCATTTATTAAAAAGCTGATAAGTTGACATTACAAACAGACACCTTAATTTTATTTAGTTGTATACCTACATATACAAGGTGTAAAGTTAAATCCGAAAAACCTCTTAAGGGGTCATTGTTATCATCATTATGAACCGTCGGTCGATTCTGTAAAAACATCACCGTGATAACTTAGGTCTGTGTGGTGGCGGACTTAAAGAATACCGCCGTCGCCTTTTACGACACCCACGGGAAGTAAGGGGTGGTCCCTTACTTCCCGTGGGTGTCGTAAAAGACGACTAAGGATCGTACCGGAGAATGGGCCAGCGTTCTCTATGTATTCCACCATCATACCATACTGCGATCGCCAACCCGCCTGCCAAGCGTGGCGATTATGGCAAACCCTTCCAAAATTGGGGGAGGCCTATGTCCAGCAGTGGACGTCTATCGGCTGAAACGACGACCTTAATTTTATTTAGTTTTATACCTACATATACAAGGTGTAAAGTTAAATCCGAAAAACCTCTTAAGGGGTCATTGTAATCATCATTATGAACCGTCGGTCGATTCTGTAAAAACATCACCGTGATAACTTAGGTGAAGTGAGCTTAAAGTGAGCTGGTATTCCACATTATGCTATGGATTGACGCTATTGAAAGCTCACTTCACCTAAGTTTTCACGGTGAGACTTTTACGGAATAGCACTGCAGTTGTAGAGATAATCTAAAATTCTTAAGAGCGTTTACGCCGTACGGCAATTCATACAAACTTTCAAGCCCTTATTTTTCGAAGTGAATAAACCGATTTTAATAAAATTTCATACAAATAAGCAGGATACAAAGGTCTAAAAAGTTAGTAGAGAACATTTTCGAAAAATAGTGTTACAACCTAATTAGACCTTTTAAACTTTCTATAGAAACAGAAATTTCCAGTTATCTTTTTTTAAATAAGTCATTTCGAAAATGTTCTCTACTAACTTTTTAGACCTTTGTATCTTGCTTATCCGTATGAAGTTTCATTAAAATCGGTTCATTAATTTCGAAACACTAGGGCTTGAAAGTTTGTATGAAATGCCGTGCGGCGTAAACGCTCTTAAGCACAAAACTTCACCATATTACCACAACAAATGCGTCAATCTACTATCGACTCATAAGCACACTATAAAACCACATTATAAAATTTTTGCTCTAATTTTCTAAATAGCTCTTCACAGCTACGGAACTTAAGCCATAATCGGATCAAAGAGGCACTCAAGCGGTCCCGCAGGCGGTCCCCCGGGATATCCCGGACTCTCCTCCGGGAACACTATCCCGCGATCCAGTAATACGCCCTCATTCTCGCAACCGCGTGAGATTACCCCGGGGCTTTCGTAAGGCAGATGTGAAGCGTGTTTATGGCTCTCCTTAATAATTTTATAGACTTCGATAAGGCCTCAAACTGACTGATAAGGTGATAGGCTGGTTATTTCTGTGTTGTTGATGAAAACCATACAATCCAAGAGTCTGATGAAAAATAAAAAAATACATTTTGACTGCATAGACAGACACGCGCGCACTTTTCTATGGAACGGTAAATTCTTTTTTTTAATGACCGGTTGATCTGTGGATGGGTGACCATCTTTACATACCGTGACCTCTTCGTGCCTCGGAAAACACGTTAAGCCGTTGGCCCCGGCTGTCATTCGTGGATCTTGACAGTCGTGACGGGTAGTCAGAAGTCCGAAAGTCTGACAACCAGTCTTACCAAGGGGTATCGTATTACCCAGTAACTGGGTTTGTGGAGGTCAGATAGGCAGCCGCTCCATGTAAAACACTGGTATTCAGCTGCAACCGGTTAGACTGGAAGCCGACCCCAACATAGTTGGGAAAAGGCTAGGCAGATGATGAATTCATGGTTACAATTTGCGCGTGTCAATGTCGATGAGTTAGCTCAGAAATCTCGATGTTTTGACACGTCGCCATTGTACCCGTGCGAAGCAAGGTCGGGTCACTAGTCTAGTACGAAAAAAACATCAAATAAACATCCAAAATTATCACAGTTCACCGCTAGACAAGGAGTATCTCTTGGAGAATGTCATGTAGTTATATTAATTTGTTCTGACGTATAATTGAATGTCAGCTTGTCAAATTGACGTTAGTAATATTAAATTGACGTTGACATTTCGGGTATACGTTCGGAAATTACTCGCAACTTAATATTACTAATGTGCAGTTGGGTGTGTCATTTTCATAATTATCTTTTTTTTTAATTCTTAACTTTTAAATTGTTTTTTTTTTTTTTTGGGAACTACGGTTTTTGCTTTGTTGAATAGCCATAAAATGTGGACAATGGTTTTGTTGTGTAATTTGTGCTTCTTACTGTATATTTAATCGCTTTTAGTGTTGGTGTTAGCTGGCGGGTGGTGCAGTTGCACCTGTTAGTTGCTCCGATTTTAGCAATAGCTTATAATATATTTTTTTAATTTATTATATTATATTTATTTATTCTTAATAGCTACCTAAAAACTTATGTCAGACAATGAGTCTTATTTTTCTGCCAACCAATCTACTGCTTCTTCTTGCGATGAAAGTTTTTGTTCATTCAGCTACACTCTTGGTGACTTTTTACAAAAAAATTTCAATGATCAGTCTAGTCGGTTGGTGAATGTGTGTCACATTAACGCTCAAAGTGTTCCAAGCCACTACAGCGAGCTGTACGACGCGTTTAATAACAGCAATGTCCATGCCATCCTGATCTCTGAAACTTGGCTCAAACCACATCTCCTGTCCACCACTTACCCTCTTACTGATTTCGTTCTTATACGGAATGATCGGATTGGTAAAGGAGGGGGTGGTGTGGCCATATACCTTCGCTCTGATTTTCCGTACAAAATACTTGCTACTTCCTCTTCAAATTATTCTGCTTCTGCGGAGTTTATTTTTCTTGAAGTCTGTATCAAAAGAGCCAAAACCATTATTGGTGTTGTCTACTGTCCTCCCACTGTTGATTACTTCACTGAATTCGAATCAGTACTTGAATCATTAGGTTCGGAGTATGCACATCACATCATCATGGGTGATTTCAACACAAACCTCCTTGCCCTCAACTCCCCTCGGTCCCGTAAGCTCCTCCATCTTATCGAGTCAGCTAGTCTGCACGTATTGCCGCTCAAACCTACTCATCACAACACTGTTGGCGAAGACACCTGGCTCGACCTGATCCTCACCTCGAATCCTTCCCTCGTTTCTTCCCACGGTCAACATGACGCTCCTGGCTTTTCTCATCACGACATGATTTTCCTTTCATATATCCTGAAACCTCCCAAACCTAAACCCAAGGTTCTGTACAGGCGTTGTTTTGCGCGCATGAACGTCGAGAAGCTCAAAGAAGATGCATCTGTGGTCGATTGGGAGCCTATGGTGGAAGCTACTTCAGTTGACGACAAGGTTGCCATGTTCAATGAAGTTGTAGTCAACCTTTATAACATCCATGCCCCCGTCAAAAAGGTTAAATTAAAACGCCCACCTGCACCATGGATGACTAGAGGTATACAGATGGCAATGCGACGTAGGAACCGCGCGTTCCGTAAATTTAAAAGGGATCGTACGGATGAAAACTGGAAATTATTTAAGGCTGCAAGAAATAGATGTAATCAGATGATACGCAATGCTAAACGCCGCCATATTCTTGATACTATCAATTCTTCCTCTTCTGCCGATATTTGGAAATTTCTTGGAACTCTTGGTATCGGCAAGTCGCGACATTTAGATCTTCCTAGTTCAATTGACTTAGACGATCTCAACCGGCATTTCTCCACTGTTTCTACAATGGATCGTCTAACCAAGCAACAAACTCTGTCTTTAATTTCTGGTCTATCGCGCTCTCATACTAATTCTTTCAGTTTCACTCCAGTTGAACCGGGAGAGATCAGAAAGATCATTCTCTCCATCAAATCGAAAGCGGTAGGATGTGACAATATCACCCGTGGTATGATCATTACTATTCTGGATCATCTCCTACCCGCGATTACCCACATTATAAACTTTTCCTTGTACTCCGGAGTATTCCCCTCCCTGTGGCGCAAAGCCTATGTTCGTCCACTACCTAAGGTTTCCAATCCCTCTCTTCCTACCGACTTCCGTCCAATCTCTATCCTTCCCTTCCTATCAAAAGTGCTCGAGGCCTGTGTCCACAAACAATTCTCCAACTTTGTTCATTGTAACTCAGTTATTAGTCCTCTCCAATCTGGATTCAGGCCTGGGCACAGCACTGTTTCCGCACTCCTTAAAGTGACTGGCGATATAAGGGCAGGACTGGAAGACACCAAACTGACTGTTCTAGTATTGGTTGATTTCTCAAATGCCTTCAATACCGTCAGTCATGACATCCTGTTAGCCATTCTGTCCTATATTATGGTCTCTCCCGAGGCACTGGAATGGTTCTCCTCTTACCTTCAGGAACGTCAGCAGTCCGTCCATGCTGGGGATTCTTCTTCTAACTGGTGTAATTTGGAAACTGGCGTTCCTCAAGGCGGTATACTTTCTCCTCTTCTGTTTTCAATTTTTATTAATCTTATAACTGCCGAACTTCAGTGTGCGTATCATCTGTATGCAGATGACTTGCAGTTGTACTACCAAGGGAAGGTTGATGAATTACGTGGCGCTATCGACAAATTAAATAAGGACTTGATAGCCATAAAAACCTGGTCTGATAGATTTGGCTTATCTGTAAACCCTACGAAGTGTCAGGCGATCATCATTGGCAGTTCTCGTAGTATTAGCAAGATAGATAGTACAGCCTTGCCGCCAGTTCTATTCAATGGTACGATCGTTCCTTTTGGTACGGACGTGAAGGACTTAGGCTTGCACATTGACTGTACTCTGAACTGGCGGACTCAAGTCGCTAGGGTGAGTCAGAAGGTTACTGGAACGCTGCGGGCTCTGTACCGTTTGAAAAATTTATTGCCATCAAGTACGAAGACAATGCTTGTACAGTCCCTTATCTTCCCTATCATCGATTATGGTGATGTGTGCTACTATGACCTGAATGCAGATCTACTCGACAAACTTGACCGCCTTCTCAATAATTGCATTCGATTCGTTTTCAATCTGCGTAAATATGATCATGTCTCTGCGCATCGGTCGCTTCTGAAGTGGTTACCCATACGCCAGCGCAGAGAGCTTAGGGCGCTGACCACCTTGTTCTCATTTCTTGATTCTCCGTCTTCCCCTAGTTATCTAGCCCCCCATTTTCAGTACATTTGCGCCAACCACAATAGAAATCTACGTTCATCACACAATCGTCTTCTCCAATGTCCCACTCACCGCACAGACTTCATTCACTCTTCCTTCTTCGTTCAGTCTATCTCTCTGTGGAATGCGCTCCCCCAGGAAATCAGGATGGCAACCAACCGATTATACTTTAAAGTTAAGGCTCGTGAGCACATTCGCAAGAAGCTGGCAGTATCATCACAACGGTAATATTTTCTCATTGTTTTTCTTATTTCTTTTTAGTAAGTATATTCATGTATTTATGTATATTTATTTGTGCTTATATTTATATGTAATTAGGTATATATTATATTCATAGTTTTAATAGGTATATGCGTATCTTTATATTTAAAATATTTATTCCTCAATGTTCTTGATTGCACCTACCACTGTTTGTCTCTGCATCACCCAAAGGTTGACTGGTAGAAAATGCCTATGGCATTAAGTCCGCCTCTGTACATTTATGTGCTTGAAGTATTAAATAAATAAATAAATATCTATAACATTTCAGGTAGGTAGGCAACAAAATCAAACTCAAAAGTCATTTATTCAAATTAGGCTGAGAATCAGCACTTTTCGAACGTCAAAATTATAAAAGGCAGTCCCCCAAAACGCCCTCCCTTCACCACTTCATAGTGCTTTCGCTGGGGAGAAGTCGCACGACAAACTCCCCAGCAGCACAGCTGTCTGTTCAGTTAGAAAATAGGTACTTGATTGTATACAATACTAGGATATAATATAATAAAAACTATACGTAACAATTTCGACGTTATCGCGATTCTTCACTTGCAAAAGTGAAAATTTGTGAATGTTTGGATATTTGTTACTCAATCATGCGTAAACCGTTGGACAGATTTTGATGAAATTTGGTATAGTTTGAGTCTCGTGAAAGGACATAGGACAGGTTTTATCCCGATATTCCCACGGGATCGAAACTTACGCGGATGAAACGGCAGGGAGTTCCTAGTAACATTATACCTAAATGTCAAAGTTTGTGAAGATGTTTGTTACTCAATCAATAAACCGTTGAACAGATTTAGAAAATTGGCACATAGATAGACCAGTTCCTGGATTAACACATAGGATACTTTTTATCCCGATATTCCCACGGGATCGAAACTTACGCGGGTGAAACCACGGAGCGCTACTACTATTGTTATAATAAAATTGAAACAGTAGCCATTTAATTTACTTAAATAAGGTATCTTAACCTTTTGAACGCCACGGTCGGGTATAGACGACAAACGAAAATGTGCCCAACACGCGTTTTCTTGTCGGCTGTAGACGACGGTGGCATGTTGGGCTTGTTTTCGTTTGTCGTCTATACCCGGCCGTGGCGTTCAAAAGGTAAAAAATTTCGTTTTCTTGTACGACTGTGGCTTGTTGGGCACGTTTTCGTTTGTCGTCTATACCCGACCGTGGCGTTCAAAAGGTTAAATAAATACTACAAATTAGGGCATTTAGTAGGTAGTGCAAAACTTTAGTAGTAAAATGAAATACGAGTATTTTGACATTATTATTTACACAATCAATGAATAAGTATTAGCGACGAAATTTTGGAATTTTAAGCAAAGGTGTACCTACATATAGGTAGGTACTATTGTACTTTTATACTTAATATTGTACTATACAACACCAACATTTATTACTACTGAGAAATTCGAGATGGATAATCTCAATAACTCTGCCTGAACCGGAAATGGAACCCAAGTTCTCACGCGCTTGAAACTACTAGACCATGGAGGTATTCAAGGCTACGCCGCAGCACCGGTACCACGCGGAGGCATCATCTGCCTAGCCTTTTCCAAACTATGTTGGGGTCGGCTTCCAGTCTAACCGGATGCAGCTGAATACCAGTATTTTACACGGAGCGACTGCTTATCTGACCTCCACAACCAAATTACTGGGTAATACGATACCCCTTAATAACATTGTTTGTCAGACTTTCGGGCTTCTGACTACCCGTAACGACTGTCAAAGATCCACGAATGATAGCCGGGCCAACGGCTTAACGTGCTTTCCGAGGCACGGAGGGGTCACGGTATGTAAAGGTTACCAATCCACAGACAGCGGAGGCGTTTTTTTTAAATCACAAATTCTGAAAATCTCAGTACCTCCTATAGAAATCTTCAATACACGACCATCTGTATCACTCGACCCATTTTGTATGTAATTCAGCATGTTCAGGCAATTTCATTGATCGAATCGAAGCGAATCAAATGACGCGGATAAAAAGCCCGTCTTAACCCCTCGCCTTTAGAATATTAACTGAGCGTTATCAATACGTATACATATACATCATAAGGTTGACCTTAACCTTGGAGGTTGAGCATAAAAGGGTGGTTATAAGGTCACGATCCTTCACTAAATCATAAGGCCATGTATGTAGTCAGGCGTATAAAATAGAGGTTTTAATATTTATGAAGTGCAAGATATTTATGATTTACTACCTGCGCCCCGCGGTTTCACCCGCGTAAGTTTCGATCCCGTGCGAATATGGGGATAATAAGTATCCTTTCCCGGGACTCAAAAAAATAAAATGACTCATCTAAATCGGTTCAGCGGTTTAAGCGTGAAGACGTAACATTACAGACAGACAGACACACTTTCGCATTTATAATATAATATTATATAATATAAGTATATAATATAATGATGTATAATATATAGTATGGATGTAAACGTATGTACTGTGCCCGGAGGAATGAAAACATGTAATTATGAATATTTATGAACCTACACTAATAAATAATATAAGTATAGAAAAGATATTAGAAGTAAATAATTAGGTAGTCAAGCTTATACTGTACTTTCTATAGGAAACTCTGAATTTCAGAAAACTTTACCATACAAAACTTTGGTCTAGAAACATAGGCTTTTAGTTTTTCTTAGAATCTACTATTACCATCAAATGTTCAAAAACATAAGTAAGTAAAGTTTAAAGTAAACTTTTGTTCTAAGTTTACATTAGAACTTCTAATGCAAATAATAATAAAATTTATTCAAAAATATGAAGACTAACGTTAAATACTAGTTTTTCTTAAATCTATGTCGAGTTCACCCATGATTTGTGCCTGAACTAGGTAATCCTGTGTTTCAGGCGATTGGAGGTAACATTATATTTAACTTATTGGTACATATGTAAAAAGGTGTATAATTATTATATAATACGAACAATATTTACTTTAGCACAATTAATAACTTCTCTGTATCTTCATAGGACATAGTTAGAAGAGCCTCCATTAGGAATTTCTTGCAGTTACTATGATTTAAGGAGTAGATGTTTCCTTTATCATTAAGCCTATTATAGAGTAGCGGTCCGAGGTACATATAAAATTTGGCTGTGAAAGCATGTTTTGTACTTTTTTGAGGGCAAACTATATCTTTCCGTCTCCTTTTTGTAAATTCAGTGCTGTATGGAAGCGCTGCGTGTTGTTTTAGTACATTATAAATAACTGTCGAACTGTAAGTACTTTACAAGCTTTATACAGGATGTTAGTGGGGAAAAGAAAAGGCCGGCAAGTAGCCACCTTGAGAATAGCTCTTTGAGCTCTTTCAATGGGCAATAACAAAGTTTTACTCGCTCCACCCCCTGAAGTAATACAGTAAGTCAAAATTGACTGACAAAGAGCAAAGTATACTTGCCTAATTATTTTAGGATCTGCAATAAATCGTATCTTTTTGAATACGTTTATTAGTTTACGAGTTCTATTATTAAGAGCTTTCATATGTAGTTTGAAGGAAGGGGTTAAATAAAGAACCTATGTTTTAAGTCCACGAGTAATTCTCTCGCAGAACTGGTATGAAAATGTAATAGCAAAGCCACTCAATTTGATACTCTTTGACATAAACGTCATAAGTATCAATATCCGATACACAGGTTATTTGTCTGATATGTATCTGGTTCTTATAAACAAATCTCAGAACATAAGGAATATTTATTATGTCATGTTGACCGGGAGCATTATTATATAATGCTCCCGGCATTATTATATAACTTCGGGAAGCTGCTTAAGTCTTCTTAAAGTTGTTGCGATGTAAAGTTGAAAACTGGGGTATTTATGGGTATACAACATAAAAAGCGGGTACACAAATATACCTGAAAACTTGACACAAACAAAAAATTGCGCACAATTTTAACTTAAATGTAAGCGGGCTTAGTTGAACTTTTCCTAAGTAGGTAACATTGAACATTATGCTTTTACTAGCTTCCGCCCGCGACTCCGTCCGCGCGGATGTCGGTTTTCGCGTGGATGGTTTATTTCTCCATTTTGAGTAACTCTGACAATGACATCTTATAAATATCTATTGGACCCAAATACGGCTAAGCCTATAATAATTAAGGAGATCCCTCTATTGAGCTACTGCTGTTGAGCTCGCGTTCTGTAGTAAGTATTTTTTTCATAGTAATTCCGACCTTGATAAGTAGCATGTAGCAGTAAATTACTGACAATGACGAAAAGTTTGCAATAATAAAAAAGTGATCGTGACAATGCGACAGAAAGTTAATTGAGAGCTTCAGCATACACAACATTGTTAGTGAGCTCGTCCGGAATATGAACATGAAGATTTCTTGGACTGCTCACATGGGAAAGAGCTACGTAAAGTTGCCCGTGTGAAAAACAACTCGCGGTAAGATCTACGCCAGCAACTCCTAGGGTCTGACCTTGAGCCTTATTTATTGTCATGGCGTAACACAAAGCTACAGGAAACTGTATTCTCTTAAATTGAAATGGAAAATTATCCACTACGGGTAATGCAACGTGTGTTCGCGGTTCTACAGAACAACGTCTATGAATAAAACCGAAAAATAAGATTTTTTTTTCTACGTATTTTTCCAGGATAAAAAGTATCCTATTTTATGCCCAGGATAATAAGGTATAATTATACCAAGTTTCATCGAAATCGAACCGTTAGTTTTCACGTGATGCCTGCATATACAGACAGACAGACAGACAGACAAAAATTTTTTTAATCACATATTTGGGTTTGGTATCGATCCAGCAACACCCCCGCTATTTATTTTTTCAATATTTTCAATGTACAGAATTGACCCTTCTACAGATTTATTATATGTATAGATTATATATTTTTAATATATAATAAAAGCATAAAGTTCAATGTTACTTTTATTATTATTGTTTTTGTGTACAAAACAATAAAACACTCGTGTGTTTTAACCGAACTGTTACGACCATAACTTGATAGTTATGTTCGTACATAACTTTCAAGTTATGGGCGTAACAGTTCGTAATGTACTTATTTTTGAACTACTACGGTTCCGTCAAATATGTCGGTGTTCTTCAACAACACCGAAAAGGTCGACGTGCGAACTCATTCATCTGCCTCGCCTTTTCCCAATTATGTTGGGGTCGGCTTCCAGTCTAACCGGATGCAGCTGAATACCTATTTTACATGGAGCGACTGCCTATCTGACTTCCACAACCCAGTTACTGGGTAGTACGATACCTACCCCTTATTGTCAGACTTTCGGGCTTCTGACTACTCGTAACGACTGTCAAAGATCCACGTACCCACAAATGACAGGACCAACGGCTGAACGTGCTTTCTGAGGTCCGGAGGGGTCTCGGTATGTAAATATTGCCACCCATCCACAGACCAAACGCGGCAAGTGTAGCTTAACCTGATCGATCGACCTGTGCGGTTGTTATTATTTAGCCACGGGCCCCTCGTCGACACGCGAACTGTAACCCTGAATTCAGCACGTCTAGACCCCTAGCGTAGAAATTGTTCGTCGGTTTAAAAAAAACAGCTGTTTCATAGACAAGTGACCTACGCAGTCAAAATTTATAGAACAGTTATTTATTTTTAAATAATCGACGAAAAATTTCAACGCAAGGGATTTCAGAATCATGTACAGACTCAGCACATCAAGCTACTACAATATGTCAAACTTTAATAGATCTTCAACTTTATCGCTAAAGCATAAGACTCAAGGTTGATTGGGAAAATTTGACAGTTTATCCGAAACTGTCAAACTTTCCCATTCAAGCTTTATGTACTGGCGTCTTTTTTTTTTAACCCCCGACGCAAAAACGACGGGGTGTTATAAGTTTGACGTGTCTGTGTGTGTGTGTGTGTGGACCTCTTAGAATAGAAGGTGTTCCACAGAACGGTCCCCCGACTTCCATATGAATTTATCTGTTTTAGTCTCGTTACCTAGATTCTTTAAGTTGGAGGTTTTTAAATTATTTGATCCTTTTCCAATTACTTACATTTAATTTTATTAGGTATTTTTTTGTGTCGGGGGTTTTTAAAATTTTTAATTTATTTTTTTATTATTACTAAATGGGCCCGCTCTTGACCCCGATAACGCCTGATGGAAAGCAATAGATGAGGTCTACGATGGAACGAGCGTGCCCGTAGAATACATGCCCATGTCTGTACATAGAATCCATTGTGACAGGTTGCGTGTCCCTGCCACCCTGTATTATTAGTTGGTCTGTTAAGACAAAAATGTCTTTCTTCCTTCTACGACAACTCCATAATTATTAACATACGGTTTCTGAATACCATTATCTACTGTCCAGAGAGCAGTGGCGGCCAAGTGGTAACGACCGCGACTTACGAGTTGTAGGTCGTAGGTTCGAACCCAGACAGGCGCTTTACTTTGTGTAAATTATTTCATCACCACTGCTCTCAAAACGGTGAAGGAAAACATCGTGAGGAAACCGGCATGTCCTAGAACCAAAAATTCGAAGATATGTGACATCTGCCAATCCGCACTGGGCTCGCGTGGTGGATTACGACCCACTCCCTCTCACCGAGAGGAGGCCTGTGTCCCAGCAGTGGGAACATTATAGGCTGATTATGGTACTGTCCAGTCTTATAACAACAATAAAAAGCAACATAACCAATCGGAAACAGCGGGTAAATACGTAACACACTACCAGTAGCAATCGCTTTCATTTTGACAGTTCAGCAACATTCATTGCGTTATTTACGTTGTCGAACAGACACATTTTTCAAACATATGAAGCAATGGATTAGCAATATCCGTCAAATTGATTCAGATTGTGATTAGGGTTCGGGAAAGGCTTTCAGAAACCTGTTTTTCGTGTTAAGTGTTAATGTTAAGTGAATGTTATGTTAATGTATATTACACAGAAGTATCTCTTTGCAGAACAGGTCGCCGCCGCCCGCGCACATCCCCAATGCTATGCTGTACGCGCCGCCGGAGCCGCTAGAGGTGAGACAACATTTTATAACTAAAACTATTGCAGTAGAAAGTATT